>JARYGA010025721.1:0-42490 GCA_030545235.1 Helianthus tuberosus
AAATCCCAATTACGCCTCGTGTTATGAATAGCATCCACCACTTTAACCCAAAGTTTGTTGTTTTCCGTCTTGAGCCTCACCCCCACTTTGAAAGTAACGCTACGTTGATATTATTAAGCTTGATCAAGCCGAGACCTCCCTTGTTTTTCGGAAGCGTAACTGTATTCCAAGCCACCCAATCAAGCTTTTTATTTTCCACATCCCCTCACCACAAAAAACCTTCTAATTTTCGCCTCTAAATCTGAGATGACTTTGCTAGGAGCTTTATACAACGAGAAGTAATAACTGGGGAGACTCTCGAGCACGGATTTGATAAGAGTTACTTGTGACACCTCTGTCTCTATGACCATCAAACAAATACCAAATAAATGAAATATTGTGTTTCATACTTGGGATTTGTATAAATATGTGTATCGTTTGCACATATCAATTCTCGTTCGATTTCGAGCTCTAAATCGCTTTCTAGAAAGTTATACGCGAACTGATGTGCAAACGTAATCAGTTTAACGCGACAAACACTCCGGAACAGTGACATGGGCTTAACATACCTTAAATAACCTTTACATAACTTAGAAATAAGTTTTGGAAGGTTTGGTGTATCGAAATCAAGTTTATTCGCTTACAGGGACTAATTTTGACAAACTGCGAAAGTATGCCGATTCGTACTGTAACGAACATTCCAGAACATGATCATAAGTTAAACATGCCCTAAATATCCTTTACATAGCTTAGAAATAGGCTTTCAGGTGTTTGGTGCGCAAAAATAAACTTATTTGATCAACAGGGACTAAAGGCGTCAAAAAGTGCATAAGTTTGCATTTTCGTGCATATCTTACGTTCTGAATATATCCGGACATCAAAAAATTTATGTAATCATTAAAATATTTTATTTTAGTGATTGGCATGATAAAATTCCATTTGTCGTGTAATTTGGATCGTTTTTCACGTCTGTTCGTGTTTCGTTGTAATTAACCGAACAACGCAACCGTACGACCAAACGAACCGACATCCGAGATTTTTTTGTGCATATTTTAAGTCTCCTATACTTTAACTTCATTTTAGAGCCTTGAAATGGGGTTAACGGGGGCTTAAACGTGTCAAAAAATGCATCAAAAAGCAAGTTTTACACATGCATGGACCTAAACTATAATTCTGCCAAACTTGGCTTACACGGGGCGCGTAAGCTGAATCCTCTGCTTACACGGGGCACGAGAGACCCCCAGTTCAGCAGAAACTTGATTCCAGCTTGTTCTAGTTGTTCCCATGATTTGCAAATGGTTTTATTGAGTCTATGGGCTTGTTTTGGGGCACCCATGGTATTTCAAAACAATGGGCACACAAGTAAGGTTCAGATTGAAGCTCGTCTTTCGATGAATGATCCTAACAGTGGCCTGAAAAGTATAAATACCCAACCCCCATTTCATTTCAACCCATGTTGATCGGATTTTATGCTCTAAGTTGAAGCTTTATGCTTCATACCTGAGTATTTAAATCAAGATCTTCCTAGCTTGGACCCTTTGTAATTTCTTTCGTTCTTTTATGCGTTTTCAAGCACGAAAGTCAAACAGTGTTTGACTTTCTGCTTTGACCGGTCAATGGTCAACACAAAGTTCGTTTGAACTTTGCAACGTGAGCGTAATCAAGACGGTTATAGTCTCGTGTGACTATACCTACTGATTACCACATTGATTAGGTGTAGTGACGAGTCATAGTTTCGGTCAAAATGCGTATCTATGCGTATTTTGTAACCAAACTGTTATTGGGTATCAAAACCATTTGTTTTGATATCAAACCTGTTTTCTAACTTCGTTAAACATATTTTAACATGTTTAACTCGTCACTTTAGGTTTAATGCTTATATAGGGTCGTAAGATAAGCGGTCTAAACAACCGCTTAGACTTTCAAACCCGGCCCGTTTGGTCGATCATTAGGATCTGACCAAACATATCTTGTGACTATAGTTGTATAGGGAATAACCTTCTGAGGTTATACCTTATGGTCACATCGTTTACTTAGTTGTATGATAGGTAGTTTATATGCCTTAGGAAAATGACCAAAATGCCCTTTTTACACATAAATTCATTTTAAGCATTTGTAACCTAAATTTTGACATCTAAACTGATTAGGTAACATTATTAGACATGTTAAGGCATATAATACTTGTCATAGGACTAGTTAGGAGGTCCGAACGCGTTTTACGCGAACGACGCGTTAAAGTAGCTTAAGCTACCCAAACGAGTCGTAATGGGTCGTAAGCACTTAGGTTAGGTTTTGTTTTAGTATGTAGGCTTTGTTAAACCATATCACATGAGTTCCAATACTCATTTGGTTTACGAAACCTCATCCTATCCGATCTTCCGATTCAGGTCCGGTTATTAATGTAGTTATCTATGTTAGGTGCCGTTTGATTTCCGTGATCCCTCTAGCTTTGCTTGGTTGTTATTCAAGACTTCTAAGCACCCTCAAGTGAGTACATAGTCCCCTCTTTTGCATATGTTTACTCAGCATATGGACACATTGTTTTACATTTCTACTTTGTATGTTCATTTAGCATATTAAAGTACATTATTTTTATAAAACATGCTTACATTTGGTATGACATTTGGTTTGTTTAACGGGACATAAATACATTCATTAACACTGATCATGTCGCTCGGTAGTAGGTAGTGGTACCATAGGACTTGACAACTCCCATTCCTGAAATCCTACGTTTGTTTGGTTGGAAGGAATGACCGAATCCGAAAACATTTTTGGTAGACCTTGACATTGTTCTAGGGTTTACCTTACAGTCTCAAGGCTTGAATGTAGGCGTTTAACATTACCGCATAGATGTTTGTATCAGTAAAGCATGGATTTTACAAAGCATAACTTTTGATTTGAATTATGATTTATCAAATACATTGTTTTGTACATTTCTTACTTATAGGGTTGAGTAAATGCTTTTATTTAATAAATGTTTTTATTCACTATACATTACATTTGATTAATACATGAACATTTTGACCATTGGTGGTTTGTTTGGTAAGTCATTTAAATAACGAAGCGTGTGTAATATGATAAAAGCATGGTGGATACGCCGCTGGTACTTTCTATATACAAGTGCTTTTATGGTATTACATATTGTAGCGTTATTTAAACCATTTCAAGTTAGACATAATACATTTTACACTTATATCATATCTTCATGGAACATTGTTTTACAAACAACATATTTTATACAAACTCATTTTACTTGGTCATTTATTTATCTGTGCATCTTTCTTTTATATCATCTGATTTCTTATCATTGTTTATATGATTTATAAAAGAAAACATTTTACAAGGTTGATGACTAACTTTTGTTAAACATATTCTTTAAACTTATAAGTCATGAATCCTAAATTAATAAAACCTATGTATCTCACAGGCATTTTTATGCTGACGTACCTATTTTCACATGTGTTTCAGGTGCTGTTGTTAGATGATTATAATGCAAACATATGATTGGACGAGGGCCTTAGTGACAATAAAAGATGCAAGACTAGTTCATGATGTTATGTTTCTTTGTTTTTAAGACATTGTAACTTCTCTTATTCAATAAAACAAAATTTAATTTTCCATGTGTTATGAAACAATGATTCTATTACAACACTCCCCGACGATTCTGCCGCGATTTGTTGTTTTACGCGGTCGGGGTGGGACAGAAGAGTTGGTATCAGATCTCATGGTTATAGGGAATTAGGTTATTAGTAATGCTTTGACCTAGTCTATAACCTTCCTAGGACCCTAACACAAGATTCTTATGATTAGATCTTAAAACAATACCGTCACTTATCCCTAGGTGACAACCACAACAAGAATACAAATTTCAAATCCTCTTTGAAAGCCAATCATTTGTTCTAGGATGATTTATTATAAGGTTTTGAACCTTCAAAGTTTTCAAAATCTCGTCAAGGTTTGGGTCTTATAATGTGAACACATGCAATCTGGAAAGGTGGATGCCTGTACTCTGAGTTTTCTGTCTAAGGCTAGAGTGTTCGTACAAATCCACATAATCGGACCAGTCACTCTTACCTGGGAACTCTTGGGGTGAGTGTCCACTTAGGCTAAAGCATGTCTTTGCGATACATTAATATGACCTGCTTACTTTGGTTAGTCAACATCTCATTTGTCTGCCTTAGGTAACAAATAAATGATCGCAATTTTTATGCGTTATCATTCTGTTTTGATTATCCGATAATATCTCATTTGTTTCCTCCCATGTCTCCCATTTCCTCTAGAATGTCTCTTCATCGCAGCGACGCTCAGATGTCCGAGCAGACTACCAAATTTGCCCAATGAATAGGGGTAGTAATCCAGAAAACTGCTGAATTGGTTGTCGCCATGTCTCGCCTCAAGGATGAAGCCGCCCAAGAGACACCAAAGGAAGCAGAAGAAAAGCCTTCACAAAAATCAAAGAAGTATAAGGCTTCAAAGAATTCTGCAGCAGTTGCACCAAATCAAGCAGGACCTAGACAAGTGGCAGCACCACCAGCCAAGAAGCCGTACTTGGGAACTGCTCCTTGGTGCAATCGATGCAACCGTCATCATCCGAATCACATACCCTGCTTCAAATGCACCCACTGTGGACGATGGGGACATTTGGTTGACGTGTGCCGCTTTGCTATCCAAAACAAAGTTGTTGCAAACTTTGCTGCTGCTCAACCTCCCGCCAGGAAACCTTATGCCAGTACTACATCGATGCGCAACAAGTGTAATGCACCTCACCGAGCTTACCTACAGTGTTGTTTGTGTGCATCATGTTGTTGGACCGTGTTCCGACCCTAAACAGTCAGTTGAGAATGTTCATCTTCACGTATAAAGGCGGAATCAGTACACGCAAAGTTACACAGCTTTTCCTATTCAATTCCTTCTTTATTGATGCTTTTTGAATCAATTTTGACAGATTTTCAACCCCAAAAGCTCTCAACAGGTTCGCTCCAACGTACACGAATAATATGATCAGGTTCGCTCCAATGACCTATATATAGTCCATGTGGTTTCGCTTATATGGACAGTCCATATAAGCGAACCTACATGTTGACATATAAGCGAACCTACCTATGACCCTATAAGCGAACCTACAAACCTAATATGTACATACAAACGAAATCACTTCTAATCCTATGTACATAAAAGCGAAATACATCATTAAAACCTAATTTGACTTTAAGCTCCTATCTTGACTATCTTTGACCTAAGACTTGACGTATACGAAGTCAACAGACATTCTGTGCACCAACAGACTCCCCCTTGGATGTTGACGAAGTCTTCAGCTCCGAGTCTTCAGTCTTGGTCTTTTATCCAATTCTCTGTCTTCTTATCATAAGCACTCTATCTTCACAAGTTCAGATTCACAATCTAGCTCCATCTTCAAACTCCCCTTTGATTGTTGATCCAGACTCCCCCTTTCACAGACTCCCCCTTTCAGTATGCTAGAATCTGAGATATCTGGTTCAAGCTTTGACATTTAGCTTCCATGGGAATGATGAAGTCCAAAACCTGCTTCTCAAACATCAATCATTACAAACTTATCTTTTCCGACAATAAATCACAAACTCAATCAGTTTTAGAAATCCACTCAAGTATTCAGGTCCAAGTTAATGACCCTGATTACTCAATTAATCTACCAAGTTCAATTTAATGACCCTGGTTGATCATTTGACGAATCAAACTGATTTAAAACAACAATTTTCACATTTTCTGAAAATAACAAGTATCAAGTTAATGAACTTGTTTTTGACTTTCCAATAAAACAAACTCCATCAAGATAAGCTCTCCTCATTCTTCAGTCCAGAATCTCCTGCATCTGCTTCAAACATCTGAGAATCCAACATTCAACGCTCCACTTTGGTTTGTCGGAAAATAAAGCAGAAATAAAATCTTTTTGGATTTTATAAAGTGTTCTAAACTAAGAAATGAAATACAGAAAACTAAAATTGCAGAAAGTAAACAAAGTAAACTATTTACAACCATATTTTTGGTGAGCGTGTCAGGGAATCATATCAGCTATCAGACAAATTACAAGTACCATTAAGCTTCATTTCATACTCAGACTTAAACAATTCACCTCGATTGTCGATATACTGATCCATCTTAAATTCTCACACAAATTTCAATTTACTCAGGATACGAATTAGATGAATTATGAACTTAGCTCATTCATGTGTCCCACCTCTTGAATATACTCCCATATCCAGAATCCCAATTATCAGTCTTACAGGTGAGTATACCACAATGATATTTGTACATAAATTAGGTAATGCGAGGGCCGAGGAATCTCAGGTGGATACTTCCGTATACGCAGAGAGATATCAGCTTCGACTTTACGGTATGTCCCCTTTAGAGGATCTTTTTGCTACAACAGTAGCGACTATCAATTTTATTGTTTCATCGGCATGCTGAGGGTTTATGCTATGTTTCAAGCATTTGCGGAAAGTATTATCCAAGGACTAGGTCAAAACTACCGTTCAGCAGAAGTCCCGGAATAATACCCCAGACATCATTGAGTATAAAGACCTAGTATATCAGATTATGAGACCTTTCAAACAAGATTTTAGGGGTTACCTATATATCCAAGTAGTGTTCCCCACGAATTTTACAAGTTTGAAATTTTAGGTTTATATCCCGAATAAATCTACTAAATGTATGAAAACCTATCGACACATCATTAGTGAGACTGTTTAACTCATTTATACTTTACAAATCTTTAGCATACTGTAATAATCTAGCCGATGTACTATCATTTTCCCTATATACACAAGCTCTTTTTCAGATTTTATCATGTTTTTGTATTTTTGCATTTTTTACTGTTTTTGTATTTTCTGAAAAATAAACTATATACATCTATCTACTCCCCCTAAATACCAAAACAAGTAAAAAATCGACAAACCATTGCAGATTGTTTCTCGTCTTCATCCGCAACAGTACTCTCATCAACGCCAATTATGCCATCCGACACCGACAGAAGCTTCATACCGTTCAGTTTTAACAAATATTTAAACCGATTTTTATCAAAAGCTTTGGTATGTAAATCAGCTTTCTGTTCGTCAGTGTGGATTTTCTCAATTCGTATCAACTTTTTCTCAAAGCAATCACGAATAAAGTGATGACGAATTTCTATGTGTTTAGTTTTAGCGTGATGTACTGGATTCTTTGTTATATTTATTGCGGCCTCATTATCAACAAAAAGAGGTGTGTTAAGAAACTGCAAACCGTAGTCGCGCATCTGTTGCTGTGTCCACAGGATCTGAGAGCAGCAACTGCTAGCAGAAACATACTCCGCTTCACATGTAGATAGCGCCACAGACGTTTGTTTCTTACACTGCCAGGTAACCAATCTAGGACCAAAGAACTGGCATCCTGCAGTTGTTGGTTTTGAATTGACTTTGCAGCATCCGAAATCCGAATCGGAATACCCTTCGAGTGTAAAATCACCTTTCCTAGGATACCACAACCCCAATGAAGGAGTTCCTTTCAGGTAGCGCAATATCCTCTTCACAATGATCATATGCGAAGCTCTCGGGTTAGATTGAAATCTTGCTGCGAGGCACGTTGGGTACATGATATCAGGACGTGAAGCAGTTAGGTACATCAAAGAACCTATCATGGATCGGTAAAACATTTCATCAGCCCTGTCTCCGGTGAGATCTGGGTGAATCCCATGATTTGTTGCAAGTGGGGTAGCAGCTGGAGTAGAACTTGACATCCCAAATTTCTCTAGAATATCATGAACGTACTTCGTTTGATGAATGAAAATTCCCTCAGGAAGTTGTTGAACTTGTAATCCCAGAAAGAATTTCATCTCCCCCATTGATGACATTTCGAACTTTTGCTTCATCACTGATTCAAAATCTTTGCATAGATTTTCATTTGTCGACCCAAAGATTATATCGTCCACATAAATCTGAACTATCAGAAGATGACCGTCGACCTCTTTAGTGAAGAGAGTGGCATCCACTTTTCCACGAATGAACTTGTTAGCTAGTAGGTGTTGAGACAAAGTCTCGTACCAAGCTCTCGGGGCCTGGTGTAAACCATACAGCGCTTTGTCCAATAAGTAGACCTTGTTTTTGTGGATTGGATCGGTAAAGCCCGGTGGCTGTCCGACATAAACCTCCTCTTTGACCTTCCCATAAAGAAACGCCGATTTTACATCTAGCTGATATACTTTGAAGTTTTTCCAAGACGCAAATGCAAGAAAAATTCTGATAGCTTCTAGTCGTGCCACAGGAGCATAGACTTCTGTAAAATCAATCCCCTCCTGTTGACTAAAACCCTGAACAACGAGTCGAGCTTTGTTCCTTACAACAACTCCTCTATCGTCTCTCTTACACTTAAATACCCATTTTGTATTGATTTTCCTATGACCATCCGGCAAATCCACTAGCTTCCACACTCCCAACTTTTCGAATTGGCTAAGTTCCTCCTGCATTGCATTGACCCAAGAGTCTTCTGTAAGTGCCTCTTTATAAGATCTTGGCTCAACCTGTGAGATAAAACAACTCAATGAGAATTCAGTTTGCAAAGGAGCAACTTTTGTATAAAAACATGTAAGCCCTTTATCAATCTGATTTCGAGTGCGAACGCCTGTCTGCAATTCTCCTATGATCAACTCCTCTGGATGATATGAAAAAGTTCACGGCATCACTTCACTTGGAACATCTACATTTCCTTCCAGATTAGTAACATTCTGATCTACATCTTGTTCACCAACTTGGTTTGTTTGACTTGAAATCTGAATTTGCTCCCCCTTAGAATCTGAATCACCATGATCAAAGACTGGCATGTTTTCAGTTTCTTGATTATCAATTTGAACCGATTGATTATCCTGAGCAACGTCATTCTGTTGGACATCATCATGTTCACCAGCATTACTCGGACCTGCTTCAGCGTCATTTGAAGTTTCCCGTGATCTGCTAGAATACTCAGCTGGGAACCTTAGCTGCGACTCATATTCACGCAAAATATCCAACTCATCAAAGAAATCTTCATCATCCTCTGATTCTTCTCTCATGTCAAACGAATCCCACAGTTTGTCATAATGATAACGCCATGAATCTCCAGGATTCTGCGGCGGCATAGTATAACCTTGACATTCAACATTTGCAGCTTCAATAATCCGCTTCTCACTTGGAACGAAGACACGTCGCATCGGATTTGCATAACCAACAAATATTCCCTCAATGCTCTTCGGACCAAACTTTCCATGAGGCTCTATAACTGTACAGGGTGACCCGAACGGTTCTAGATACTTTAAATTCGGTTTACGGTTATTGATTAGCTCAAACATGTTTTGTTGAACTTCTTGACAGTGAGAACCCTGTTAAGCGTATAGCATGCAACGGAAACAGCTTCAGCCCAAAAATTTATCGGTAACTTTGAATCTGCGAGCATAGTTCTAGCCGTCTCGATTAGAGTCCGGTTTTTGCGTTCTGCGACTCCATTATGCTGCGGAGTGTACGGAGCACTAAACTCATGCAATATACCTCTTTCATCACAAAATTCTTCCATCTTACTATTCTTGAATTCAGTACCATTGTCACTACGAATTCTTTTGATACGCCGTTGGTACAGATTCTAAATTTTTCTGAACAACGCCATCAAACTGTCATACGTTTCATCTTTCTTCTTCAAGAAAGAAACCCACGAAAATTTGGAATAATCATCAGTAACGACCAAACAGTAGTAATCTCCTGTAATACTTTTGACATTCACAGGACCAAACAAATCCATGTGAAGTCTTTCCAGAGATCTTGAAACTGAATTGACTTGCTTTGTAGGATGTGACTTTTTCTTCTGCTTGCCTTTAACACAGCTAATGCACTCCCCTTCCAGATGAAAACCTTTGACATGAACTCCAAGAACCAAATCATTGTGCACCAAGTGATTCATCTTCCTTAGGTGAATATGCCCCATCTTGCGGTGCCACAATCTCAATTCTTTCTCAGTTGCTCTAGAAACAAAACAATGTGCTTGACTAGTAGATGTAGTTGCTACACTCATATCTAACACATATAAATCATTCACTCTAGGTGCCCGCATGATAATCCATTCTTCAGGAACAACAAATCCAGGTTTCAAGATCAAACATTCTTTATCAGTGAAGTGAGTAGTATACATATTGTCACAAATCTGCGAGATACTTAGCAGATTGTTCTCCAGCTCAATAATGTAGTTAACTCTCTCAAACGTCACAATTCCGTTGGATAACTTTCCTTCACCAATAATTCGACCACCTTCATGACCAGCAAAACCTACGTAACCACCATTGATATTTTTCACATCATACAGCAACGCAGTCTTCATTGTCATATGTCGAGATGCTCCACTATCCATGATCCATCTGGATACAAGTTTTGGAAGATCCTGCACATAACAAACTATGACTTAAACAACTTCAAGAAAGATGCCGATTCATGCTTCGCGATCAAGGAAGCTCCGGCAATTCAAACTGTTTAGTCGAACATGGAGTCCACCCAGGCCTCATCAGCCTTAGGTGTAACCTTGACTCTCGCAATTTGAATTTTGAAATTTTCAGCCTTAAGAGGTGGAAAATTTGCATCATAATCAATTTGAATTGAATCCTCAGAAGATTTCACCTTCTTCTCAGTTTTTGGTTTCCAAACTTGTTGAGATAATGCAACCCGTTTATAAAATTTGTCATTTTTAGTTACCACTTTCTTTACAGGTTCATTTTTCACTTTGGTGTTATCATTTTTTACACTCTTTTTCTCAACAACGATTGGTGCTTTACCCTTCACATCAACTTTCTTCTGTTGAATCTTCACAGTTTCAGTCTTAGGCTTCACATTGGTACACTTTCGTGCAATGTGACCAACTTGATTACATCTGAAACATGTTCGAGTATCAACAACTCGACTTGTGCCTTCAGACTGATACTGTGAAGCTCTTTTCTCAAAGAACTCTTCATTCGATTTTGAAAAAATCTCTTTCTCTTCATCAGCAAGTGAACTCGAACTATTAACAAACTTTTTCTTTTCAGTAAACCTCTTATTTGGAACATTTCTTCTCTGATAATTCCTACCATCCTGATAACCACCCGACCAGTTATTTCGATTGTTATTATAAAAACATGGTGGATTAACAGATTTCTTGTAGTATGATTTATCTTTTTCAAAACTCATTTTTCTCTTTGTTTGACTCAACTTGTTCACTTCTGACAACTCAACTTCGACCAACTTGAAAACATTTGTCAATTTGTTCACATTTACATTCTCAATCGGAAACTCAGAATCCGAATACAACTTATCAGATCCAGCCATCTTGTACATTACAAGACCCTGTTCATCACTTAAGTTGTGTTTGGATTTTGGTTTCTGAATGTACTTATCCAAGAAACACCCGTCTTCCTCAGTAGTGTCACCATCTGTTTTTAGCACATTTTCAACAACACCTTTTACAATATCATTTTGGACACTATCGTCATTGGAAGATGTGAACGTGACATCAATGTTCTCTGGAAGTTTAACTTCACTTTCTTCCTCAATTTCAATCAACCCAGATTGCTTTTTCGTGTAGTTATCAAGAACATGTGGTGGAACTTGATGAAAACCCACCCCAGTTCCATCAGAATACACATCTTCGCCCGCTTTGTCTTTCCCGATGGGTTTGGGAATAATGTGTTGCAAAACAATGCTTGCTGAGCTGTAACTGTTAAGCTTCAACTGGATTCGCTCGTTTTCAATTTTAGCCTCTTGAAATTTAAGTTTCAATTTAGCGATTTCATCCAGTTGTTGGTTGATTGATTCTTCTTTTACTCTAAGCACTGCTTTTAGATGTTCATTTTCTTTAAAAGTTTTACCATTTCGATCATCACTATCTTTCATTGTGCTTTTTAGTTTTTCAAATTTTTCAAAAATCTGACGGTTTTCAAGAATTAACCTTTCATTTTCTTGTTTAATTTTGTCATGATCAATTTTATCATTTTCAATTTTGCTAGTTAATTCTCTTATCCGTTCAGTTGAAGCTTTAACTGTTTTGTCACGATTAAGAATCTGATTCTCAACGCTTCTGACCTTTGCTGTCAGATCATCAACTTTCTTCCCGTTGAGATACGTGACTGTGTTACAAAATTTGCACTCTTTGTTGCAATCAGCATTTCCATCAATTTTCTTACCTGACGCATTTGTTGACAAGTTTGAACTGACCTGGCTTTTTTACTCAGACACGGAGTTAGAGTCTACTTCAAGTGCCTTAGCAGCTAGCACTTTGTCAGCCATTTTTCCCAAGTTCTTAGCATTCAACTCCTGCGTTGTGTCAATAACTCCAGTATCAACTTTCTTTGATTTTTCCTGCTCTTCTTTCTCCTTTCTCTCTTTCTCTTCTTTCTCTTTCTCGTCTCCAGTTCCCCACCATTTATTCTGCCAGTATTCATCCTCTTCTTTGTACTGCTGTATTATGGCCTCGATATCAAGCGTTTTGTCATCGATCGCAATATTTCCATATTCATCAAGATAACACTCCCTGTCCGGATCCCATCTATTTCCTCTCCTCGCTTCCAGAAAGATACGAGATATTCTAATTATTTTGTTTTCAGCAATCATTTTTCTGTATTGATATTTCTGCTCTTCAGTTCTATCGTCTTTCCACGGAATAGGTTCATGGTTTTTGGCCATGAATGCGTAACCAACCGCATCTTCTTCTGGTAGAACTTCTTGACTCCAATCATAACCCTCATCATCATAAATCACCGCAAGAACTCTAGATTTCTCTTTGTTGTCTTCAACCTGCTTCAATCTAGGCGGCTCGGATTTATTCTGATGATATATTGCCTTCTTGTAATAATCATCTCTGAAAGGATTCTCCGACTCATCAGCATAAGCGTTTCTGCATTCTCGTTTGAAGTGACCTTTCTGCTTACACTTGAAGCATGTCACCTTGGACTTATCGAACCCCAGCTTGGTAGATGCACCACCAATTGTCTTCCTGCCGGTAATTTCCATGAAACGCTGTGCTCGACGAACAGCACTGGCCATAGCCCAACGAATATCGATCAGCTCCATTTCCTCAGGATCAATCTGATCATAATCTTCTTTCTTCAGATTGGTGTTACCTATCTTCCCAGCTACTAACCCTTCATACGATTCCAACACCGACGCTAGGAAGATCATCTGCTGTTTAGCCGACTCCTCATCAAAATTCTGAGCATTCTTCAAGTCTATTGCAATGTTACATTGAAAACGATTCTTTGCCTCAGAATGACTTGCAGATGATGAAGATCCACTGTGATAACCACTGTGATTTCCACTGCTTTGACTTTCTTTGCTTGCTATGGACACATTTTTAACAGAAAACGCCGTCTTGGGTGAAGTTGCTTTTGGCATTATGCTCTTTGGATAATATAAATCCAAATTTTGTTGATAAGATGAGTGATTAACTTTGTACGTCTTCTTCAACTCTAGCTCGTGACTTTCAAGTCTCTCAATCAACAAATCTGGGGTAAGATCTTTCGGCAAGATAGTGTTTTTTAGCATGAGAGCATAATATCTCCACTCCATCTCGTCTGGCAATGAATCGAACAACTTGTCTACTTGCTCATCATCAGAATACTTAATTCCATGTCTAACTAACTCCAGCTTCAGGTGCCCAAACCTCTCGATCATTTTTGACACTGATTCATTCTTTAAGCACCCAAACATATCAAACTCTTTCCTAAGTAGTTTTATTTTATTTTTCTTGATTTCTTCACTACCTATACATTTCTTTTCTAACTTTTCCCAAAGATCTTTTGCATTTGAATAATCGATCAAAGCAATAATGTCTTCCTGAACGGATTGAAATTACAATGCCACACACTTTTGTTCAGCTACAAACGAATCAATCTCCTCAGTTGCTCTTAAAGTTTCACCATTTTTGTTTCCATTGGCATAACCGTTTTTCAGACTTTTCCAGCTGGGAAATGCAAATGCCATCAACCAGTCTTCAAACTTTCTTGACCACCGACTGTATTCTTCGATAGCCATTAGCTTTGGAGGTTTATTGAATGTTCCGAAAGCACTTTCTGATTCCCAAGCTTCCTTTTTCTTGACTCGGTCCCCTGGCAAATGCTTGTCAATTCAACCCAATCCAAGGTGGTCCAAAACAACCCCAAGTCAACCCTGCTCAAGCTCGTTTACCATCTGGTACTTAGTACAACTACAGCGAGACGGGCTATTTCAGGAACAACTGACCAAAGGGTGTCAATTCAAGTCTGACCCTCGGATGAGCAGTTGGCTGATTAGAAGATGTTGCTACTTTGAATAATTTGTACCTGTTGCTTTTGTTTCTTTGTTTTTGTTGAACTCGGAAACAATGTGTTTAGTTTATAAATAAATCATTGTTCGCAAATTCTGATATACAAGTGTAGTTACATGTGTGTATGGCATTCCCCTATGATACCTACATCAAGGATTATGTTCTTTAAACAAACTACTCTTGTGTTCTTTCCTTTCAAGTGATTTCTCATGATTTTCTCAAAAATTCTAAAGTACTCGTTTCATTCTAAGAAACGAAGTACAGAAAATAAGTGACATTTTGAGTAATCACTTTAAATCCTTGGTTAGATAACTAAGGATATTTTCGATCTCATACCCATATCATTACATTCTGGTTTTCATAACAACATACATAATATATGCCTTTAAAAAACAACCTTCTTGATTTTAAAAACATTTTATATAGTTTGAAAACATTTTTTAACATAGTATATTTACTTAACATATCAAGTGCATGATTTCAAAAGCATCATCCATCAAAAACCTTATACATAATTTCAAAAATTCATCTCGCATGATTTTAAAACATTTTATAAATATACTTATCTAATACACCTACTTTATGATTTCAAAAGTATTATGTAAGGTTTCAAAAACATTAAACACATTTCTAAAAGAACCCCATGCATAGTTTTCAAAAACATTTTGCTCATACATTGACTTAACCTTCAAATTCTGCTTCATATGTCGCCTTGGCATAGCTAGCACCTCAACTTCATGAGTATTCTACCTCGTGTATCGACTTAAGCACGTCTAGTGCAAGGTTTTGAAACATCTCCCGCTTTTCAAATCCCAAAATCCATATGGGATCTTCTTATCTTCACAATTGGATCCTTGTGGATGTTTATTGCTCAAATCGGAGTCCTTAATTGAATTCTTTGTATGCCTTAATACGTACATTACGATTCAATAAGGACAAAACCGAATTCCTATTAAGATCTTCCTATCTTCATAGTTAGATTCTTGAAGATGTTTAAAGTGCCAAATGAAATCCATGGATTGGATTCCTGGTGTGCTTTAAATACATCTGTACAATTAACAAACAAATTAATAAAATGATAACAAATTGAAGATCAAGTTAAACAATTTTGTGATTATGTGTTATGTGTTTTCTTTTGTGTTTTTGTAATCTTAATATTCGTTATCCAAATCCTCGTAGAATCTTCCATATCTTCATATGAGGGATTCATATTAGGATATCCAAAGGTACTAGCTTAAATCCTTAATGGGCTTCTACGTAATAGTTACGACCCTTGGATTATATGGTACCATTCCATTATTCAAAAAGACCCTTTTGAGTGGTCTAGTAAAAAAAGATTGACTCAGAATCCGGTTAAGAATGGCATGTGATGATATAGCTGAAAAGACTCCTTGGTAGTCTATTTAAAGAAATCATCTATTGATTTAATTAAAGGACCCTATGGTGGTCTAGTCACAATCATCACAGGCTCGTTCATTGTTTTTCTTCCCCTACACATTATAAAATGCCCTGTGTGGACTATGCAAGGAATTACGTAATTATGGATGCATACATAATTATAAAATTCAGTGCACAGAAACCACAGTAAGATTTATCATGTGTAAGAACCGATAGTGGCAACAATAACGAAACGTGAACAATGTAATGGAGGTAAGGTGGACGTACCAATGGCGCTTCATATACTTATATATAAGTGTCCCTCTTACATTGCAAGCATGATGTTATTAAAGTTACTAGAAGTTCAGAACCCTAACCGGTGTTGTTTTATCTTTTCGACTTCATGTTTTGAGCTCTCACAAGTTTCCTCTAAATAAAATTTCGGGACGAAATTTCCTAAAGTAGGGGAGACTGTGACACCTGTGTCTCTATGACCATCAAAAAAATACGGAATCAATGAAATATTTTTGTAATACCCAAAAATTTAAAACTATTATTATTTTATTTATTTTAGTTAAAAAGGAAACCCTAATTAAGACACCCAAGTAATTCTGTACAAACCCTAAAAATTTCAGAACAATCGGAATCAGGATCAGGGCCCCTAAAACTCAGGGGGAGTAAACCCTAGTTAACGATTATCCTTATTAAACGTTGTCAAAATCTAAATTTTCGAAAGTGTTGACTCATCTAGGCTAGTCCCACACGCGGCAAGTCTATAGTGATTAGGTGTCCCTTACGGACCATAAGGGATACTGCTTACGGTCCGTAAGCATGTCAAGCAGGTAGGTAGGCATGTCAAGCAGGTAGGTAGGCATGTCAAGCAGGTAGGTAGGCATGTCAAGCAGGTAGGTAGGCATGTCAAGCAGGTAGGCAAGCATGTCCAAATTACAGCTATAAATACAGAACATTGGCACTTGATTCTGGGCACAAAAACGACGTTCAAACTTCAAATTCACTCTGAGTTATCGTTCAATTACTCTCCAAACACACACAAAACACTAATTAAGAGTAGCGGGGTGCTGCAAAACAGGGTAATAACTCGATCGCTATTACGATTCATTGTCCGATCGATCAATATATCCAATGGATGTTTAAGTGCCGCCCACATTAGGGTTATACTTTGTCGTTCGTCATTAATTTGACGGATCATCGTTAATTCGATGGATAAAGTATTGTACTTTGTCGTTCGTCATTAATTTGACGGATCATCGTTAATTCGATGGATGAAGTATCGCACTTTATCGTTCGTTGTGAGAATTTGATCTCGTGAGTTATCGTAAAGGCTGTATTAAGTTACTAACCTAGTTTGTGTGCATGTTATTTAAATTAGGTTAAAAGACTAATCAGTAGTCTAAACTCTGTCCGTATAAATCTGAAATATTATCACAAGGTAGCATCAATTTGGAATTATTAAGGTACGGATCCTTACCCCACTTCTTATTGCTTCATATTCAAATTGTTATAAACCACTAAATTACTATATATTTTAAAACTCCTCACGTCTTTGAGTATCGATTCATTTGACAGTCCGTTCGAATTCTGTTCTAATCATTTGATTTAAGCTTTCATATCATGCGATAATATTATGTTAGTTGTACTCATTATCGCATGTTCCAATATATGTTCCGTTCTGTTATGAAAATAAGTTTTATAAGTTATGTGAATAAGTCCATTTGTACTCTGATACCGTGAGTATCGCTTCTCGTGGAGTGTCCCACGAGCATGTTGTTGCGGCATCAACAGCATGTGCTCCATCTGTGACGGAGAGATTAGTTCACGGCGTCCCTAGGTACAAGTGTGGTACAAAGCTACTAGGAGGCATATGGATCGATCCTAGGATTTAAGTTTCAGGAGGTGGATAATGGGTATGCCAACTCGCCATCTCGTGTGATAATTATGCAGGAGTAGCTACCTGTGTATTGTCACATTTTCAGTTTGCTCATGGGTACATCCGTAAGATATGATTATGAAATTATGTTCTTGCATCGTATTATTTTCGCATAAAGTTCCATTCAGATAACATTTCTATAATGCGTTACTTGTTCTTTGAGCCTATAATTCCGTACTGAGCATTCGGCTCATTCCGTATAAATTTTGTATTTACAGGTCAGCAGGTTACTTTGGGCGGGGAAAAGAGAGAAGAATAAAGCCTAGGAATAAATCCGAAGATGTTAGAAATTAAGTCAATGTGTCCGTTTGTATATTAAATTTAAGTTCAGTTGTTATATCCTTGTCAAATAAATAAATGGAATTATGACTTTTGTTTATGATATCACTGTTATTGTGACACGTCAGCCCTTCCGGGTTGGGGTGTTACAGCTATGGTATCAGAGCAAAGGCTCTTTCCTGTAGAAAACTTGAAGATAGTAATTAAAACCTGTGAGGAATGGGTAGATATCTATGATAGGATTCAACTTGATCTCTTATTTGGTTTAATTCCTATGTTTATTCATATAGATGCCTCCTCGTCGTCCGCTACGTAGGAATACTCGTACTAACCCTGTACGTAACAACACTTCTTCGAATGAGACTCCAGTCGATCCAAGCGTAATTAATGCTATCAACCAGGCTGTTGCCGGGTTGCTTCCAAACCTGGTTGCTCAAACAGCTGAGGCCGTTATTCAACAAACTCGTCATCCAGAAGGCACTAACACTAATCCAACCTCTGGTGGTGAAACTCGTGAGAATACCACGAACAATACTAATTATAGTATAGACATATGGATTAGTAAATTCCAAAAACAAAAGCCGAAATCCTTTAGTCACGCTAATAATCCAGTCGAAGCAAGAAACTGGATAGCTCATATTGAAAAGATCTTCGGAGTTCTTGGAGTTCCGGAGCAATACAAAGTTAGATTGGCTACCTACAAATTCGAAGATGACGCACAAACTTGGTGGGAAGGATATAAGAATGTCAAAGGAGGGGATGATTTTGACGCTAATCTTTCATGGGTCGACTTTCGTAATATCTTTTACGACAAGTATTTTTTGACCGCTGATAAAGAAGCTTATATCAGGGAGTATGCAGTGATTCGACAGGGGAGTGATGAACCAGCCTCTGAGTTCATTACTCGATTTTCAAGGTTGGCTAGTATTGTAGGAGACGTTGCAGGATCAGCAGAAGTCCAGGCAGAAAAATGCAAGTGGGCAGTCAATGATCGAATTCGGAAGTCGATCATGTACATGAAATTTAAGGATATCACCGAAGTTGCTGATGCAATCAAAACTTTTGAATTCGAAAGGAAAGAATTCTTATCTCGAACTGGGGATAATAAGAAGAGAAATAGGGAAGGACAATTTAAGCAGGAAAACGGAAAATCATCCACTACGCCACAGCATCAAGATCGCAAGGTGCAAGGAAATCAAAACTCTGGAAATCAGGCACGTCCATGGCAACCGAGACTGCAAAACCCGAGACCTGCTCAAAACCAGATTCAGTTGTATGCAGAACCTATTAGAGCTCAACCACTGAATCAACATGTAAACCCGAATCAGATTACATATCCTTTATGTAATACTTGTGGCAAGCGACATCAGGGAGTATGTCACCGGAGTACAGGAGCATGCTTTAGATGTGGCCAAACTGGACACATGATCAAGGAGTGTACACAGAAAGACACTAAGAAAAATAACCGATCAAACGTTGCACCACCCAATGTTGGAGGAAGAGCTTTCACACTTTCTGCTACTGATGCTGCTAATGTCCCAGGTACTGTGTCGGGAACCCTTCAGCTTGGTAAACATAGTATCTATGTGTTATTCGACACAGGAGCGACTCATTCTTTAGTATCCCATTCGTTTACTAAGTACCTTCCGATAAAACCAACTCTCTTAAATCATACCTTAATCATTTCCACTCCCATGGAAAATTCATCCGCAATCACTTACGTATATAAAGATTGTCCGATCCGTATTGAATCTATTGTGTGTAAGGCAGACCTATTTCCAATACATATGTGTGACTTTGATGTTATTCTAGGAATAGATTGGTTGTCTAGACATCGTGTAACTATAGATTGTCATTCTCGCCGTGTTATTTTCGGTGATCTTCATCATCCTGATATTATATATCAGGGAACTCAAGCTCATAAATCTCTTAAGATTATTTCTGCACTCAAAGCTCGAAAATTCATATCAAGCGGTTGTGCTGGATTCCTAGCATCGATTAGGGATACTTCTGCTAGTGTTAAGAGTATCGATAGCCATTCCGTTGTTCGTGAATATCCTGATGTATTTCCGGATGAACTACCAGGATTACCACCCGACCGTCAGGTAGAATTCACCATCGACTTGATCCCTGGTGCCGAACCTATTTCTAAAGCTCCATATCGTATGGCTCCAATGGAACTGAAGGAGTTAAAGGAACAATTGCAAGAATTGTTAGATCTAGGATTCATAAGACCTAGTGTTTCACCTTGGGGTGCTCCGGTCTTATTTGTGAAGAAGAAAGACGGTAGTATGCGTTTATGTATTGACTACCGAGAACTGAACAAGATTACTATTCGTAATCAGTATCCTCTGCCTCGCATTGATGATATCTTTGATCAACTTCAGGGGGCTCAGTTCTTCTCAAAAATTGACCTGAGGTCCGGGTATCATCAGCTAAAGATCAAGAATGATGATGTTCCCAAGACCGCCTTTCGTACTCGATATGGTCATTACGAATTTTTGGTTATGCCCTTTGGGCTAACTAATGCACCCGCAGTCTTCATGGATTTGATGAATCGCGTGTTTCACAAATTCCTAGACAAATTCGTTATTGTCTTTATCGATGACATTCTAGTGTATTCTAAGAGTCACGAAGAGCATGAAGCACATCTACATGCGGTACTTGGAACCTTGCGGCATGAGAAGTTGTACGCGAAGTTTTCCAAATGTGATTTTTGGCTTAGCCAAGTGGCATTTCTAGGTCATGTCATATCAGCAGAGGGAATTATGGTAGACCCAACAAAGGTTGAAGCTATTACAAAATGGCCAAGACCTACTTCAGTTACCGAAATACGAAGTTTCTTGGGTCTTGCTGGCTATTACCGAAGATTCGTTGAAAGATTCTCGGTAATCGCTTTACCACTCACAAAACTCCTAAGGAAAGGGGTGAAGTACTCATGGAATGAGGAACAAGAGAAAAGTTTTGAAGAATTGAAGAAGCGACTCGTATCCTCTCCGATACTCGCTCTTCCTTCTGGATCAGGAGGTTACCAAGTCTATAGTGATGCCTCAAAGAAAGGATTAGGTTGTGTGCTAATGCAACATGGGAAGGTTATTGCTTATGCCTCCCGTCAGTTAAAGCCTTATGAAGTTAACTACCCTACACATGATTTAGAATTAGCCGCAGTCGTCTTTGCACTTAAGATTTGGCGACACTATCTGTATGGTGAAAGTTGTGACATCTTTACCGACCACAAGAGCCTCAAGTACATATTTACTCAGAAGGAGCTAAATATGAGGCAAAGAAGGTGGTTAGAACTTTTAAAAGATTACGACGTAAATATTCAATACCATCCAGGCAAAGCCAATATTGTAGCTGACGCATTGAGCCGAAAGAATTCCGGGACTATATCTTGCTTACAAATTCAGCCTCGTATTAGGAGGGATCTCGAAAGGATGAACATTTGGCTCCAGGTTGGTAAATCTGATGGATATCTAGCTAGAATGCAGATTGAACCCGACCTCATATCACGGATTAAAGATGCACAAAAGCAAGATGGAGAACTTTGGGCAATTGTGCAAAATCTTGAGGTGGGTAAGCAATCTGAATTTAGTATAGACCATCATGGGGTGATTTGGTGCGGTAAAAGACTTTGTGTACCCGATGACTCCAGCCTTCGTGAGTCATTGTTAGCCGAAGCTCACAGCTCACCATTTTCAATTCACCCAGGATCTACCAAGATGTATCGAGACTTAAGACAGAACTTCTGGTGGAATGGCATGAAGGAAGACGTTGCTCGATACGTAAGTAAATGCCTCACTTGCCAACAAGTGAAAATTGAACACAAACGAGCAAGCGGTCTATTGCAGCCATTGGATATTCCCATATGGAAGTGGGATGAGATCACAATGGATTTTGTTACCGGTTTGCCTAAGACATTCAAGAAGAATGATGTTGTATGGGTTGTTGTCGATAGATTGTCGAAGTCAGCCCATTTTCTACCGATTCAGCAAGGATTTTCGGTTAATAAGTTATCCGAAATATTTCTTCAAGAAATTATTCGACTCCATGGCACACCATCTTCCATTGTTTCCGATAGAGACCCACGTTTCACCTCACGATTTTGGAAAGGTTTTCAGACAGCTTGGGGTACACGACTGAAGTTTAGTACGGCTTTCCATCCACAAACAGATGGGCAGTCGGAACGCACGATTCAGACCTTGGAAGACATGCTCCGAGCATGTGCACTTGACTGGTCTGGAAACTGGGATGAATAACTATGCCTTGTTGAGTTTGCTTACAACAATAGTTGGCAAGCAAGTATTGGCATGGCACCTTTTGAGCTTTTGTACGGTCGGAAATGTCGAGCACCGATATGCTGGGATGAAGTTGGAGAAAAGATTATTGAAGGGCCAGAACTAGTTCAGATTACAAATGAAAAAGTCACTATGGGCCGAGAAAAACTGAAAGAAGCTCAGAGCAGACAAAAGAGCTATGCAGATCAAGATAGACTACCACTCGAATTTAAAATTGGTGATCACGTTTTCTTAAAGGTATCACCTTGGCGTGGCATTCGTAGATTTGGAATTAAAGGGAAGCTTAGTCCCCGTTTCATCGGTCCGTTTGAAATCCTTGAAAGAATTGGAGAAGTGTCATATCGACTGGCTTTACCTCCTCAGCTCTCTCACGTTCATAACGTTTTTCATGTCTCCTCGTTAAGAGGATATAATTATCATCCACTTCATGTCATTAGTTATCCGTTACTTACAATTCACGAAGATTTGTCCTACGAAGAGGAGCCAGAAGCCATTTTAGATCGACAAGAAAGGGTTTTGCGTAGGAAAGTAATTCCGTTTGTTAAAATCCTCTGGAAAAATCACTCTGAACACGAAGCAACATGGGAATCTGAAGAATCAATTCGATCTCTATACCCTAATCTATTCTCGCAATAGAATTTTAGTCGGAGTTACGGTAAATCTTGCTCTTTGATATATGTTCATTTGTTTCTGTTTACGGTCATTCATGCTTTATCTTATGTGAGTATATCTTAGCTATGATTAAGCATATCTATGTAGGAAATATCAGTACCAATAGTCACTCTAGTATCTGTAAGTCTTTATTGACTTTTCGTACAGTAAGATATTTTATTAAGATACGTTATAGAAAGACCATTAGGACACATATGTAAGGTAATTAACAATTATGGTCATGAACTTAATTATGAATTTCAGATACACATGTGTTTTTAGGAGATTCTTGTTATATAAGTTAGTAACTCTGCTATGAAAATTCCGTTACTTATGCGATATATTCTTATTTGAAAAATTTCGAGGACGAAATTTCTTTTAAGGGGGTAATAGTTGTAATACCCAAAAATTTAAAACGATTATTATTTTATTTATTTTAGTTAAAAAGGAAACCCTAATTAAGACACCCAAGTAATTCTGTACAAACCCTAAAAATTTCAGAACAATCGGAATCAGGATCAGGGCCCCTAAAACTCAGGGGGAGTAAACCCTAGTTAACGATTATCCTTATTAAACGTTGTCAAAATCTAAATTTTCGAAAGTGTTGACTCATCTAGGCTAGTCCCACACGCGGCAAGTCTATAGTGATTAGGTGTCCCTTACGGACCATAAGGGATACTGCTTACGGTCCGTAAGCATGTCAAGCAGGTAGGTAGGCATGTCAAGCAGGTAGGTAGGCATGTCAAGCAGGTAGGCAAGCATGTCCAAATTACAGCTATAAATACAGAACATTGGCACTTGATTCTGGGCACAAAAACGACGTTCAAACTTCAAATTCACTCTGAGTTATCGTTCAATTACTCTCCAAACACACACAAAACACTAATTAAGAGTAGCGGGGTGCTGCAAAACAGGGTAATAACTCGATCGCTATTACGATTCATTGTCCGATCGATCAATATATCCAATGGATGTTTAAGTGCCGCCCACATTAGGGTTATACTTTGTCGTTCGTCATTAATTTGACGGATCATCGTTAATTCGATGGATAAAGTATTGTACTTTGTCGTTCGTCATTAATTTGACGGATCATCGTTAATTCGATGGATGAAGTATCGCACTTTATCGTTCGTTGTGAGAATTTGATCTCGTGAGTTATCGTAAAGGCTGTATTAAGTTACTAACCTAGTTTGTGTGCATGTTATTTAAATTAGGTTAAAAGACTAATCAGTAGTCTAAACTCTGTCCGTATAAATCTGAAATATTATCACAAGGTAGCATCAATTTGGAATTATTAAGGTACGGATCCTTACCCCACTTCTTATTGCTTCATATTCAAATTGTTATAAACCACTAAATTACTATATATTTTAAAACTCCTCACGTCTTTGAGTATCGATTCATTTGACAGTCCGTTCGAATTCTGTTCTAATCATTTGATTTAAGCTTTCATATCATGCGATAATATTATGTTAGTTGTACTCATTATCGCATGTTCCAATATATGTTCCGTTCTGTTATGAAAATAAGTTTTATAAGTTATGTGAATAAGTCCATTTGTACTCTGATACCCTGAGTATCGCTTCTCGTGGAGTGTCCCACGAGCATGTTGTTGCGGCATCAACAGCATGTGCTCCATCTGTGACGGAGAGATTAGTTCACGGCGTCCCTAGGTACAAGTGTGGTACAAAGCTACTAGGAGGCGTATGGATCGATCCTAGAATTTAAGTTTCAGGAGGTGGATAATGGGTATGCCAACTCGCCATCTCGTGTGATAATTATGCAGGAGTAGCTACCTGTGTATTGTCACATTTTCAGTTTGCTCATGGGTACATCCGTAAGATATGATTATGAAATTATGTTCTTGCATCGTATTATTTTCGCATAAAGTTCCATTCAGATAACATTTCTATAATGCGTTACTTGTTCTTTGAGCCTATAATTCCGTACTGAGCATTCGGCTCATTCCGTATAAATTTTGTATTTACAGGTCAGCAGGTTACTTTGGGCGGGGAAAAGAGAGAAGAATAAAGCTTAGGAATAAATCCGAAGATGTTAGAAATTAAGTCGATGTGTCCGTTTGTATATTAAATTTAAGTTCAGTTGTTATATCCTTGTCAAATAAATAAATGGAATTATGACTTTTGTTTATGATATCACTGTTATTGTGACACGTCAGCCCTTCCGGGTTGGGGTGTTACAATTTTGTTTCATACTTGGGAGTTGTATAAATATGTGTATCGTTTGCACATATCAATTCTCGTTCGATTTCGAGCTCTAAATCGCTTTCTGGAAAGTTATACGCGAACTGATGCGCAAACGTAATCAGTTTAACGCGAAAAACACTCTGAAATAGTGACATGGGCTTAACATACCTTAAATAACCTTTACATAACTTAGAAATAAGTTTTGGAAGGTTTGGTGTGTCGAAATCAAGTTTATTCACTTACAGGGACTAATTTCGACAAACTGCAAAAGTATGCCGATTCGTACTGTAACGAACATTCCGGAACATGATCATAAGTTAAACATGCCTTAAATATCCTTTACATAGCTTAGAAATAGGCTTTGAGGTGTTTGGTGCTCAAAAATAAACTTATTTGATCAACAGGGACTAAAAGCATCAAAAAGTGCATAAGTTTGCATTTTCGCTCATATCTTACGTTCTGAATATATCCGGACATCCAAAAATTTATGTAATCATTAAAATATTTTATTTTATTGATTGGCATGATAAAATTCCATTCGTCGCGTAATTTGGAACGTTTTTCACGTCCGTTCGTGTTTCGTGGTAATTAACCGAACAACACAACCGTATGACCAAATGAACCGACATCCAAGATACTTTTGAGCATATTTTAAGTCTCCTATACTTTAAATTCATTTTAGATCCTTGAAATGGGGTTAACGGGGCTTAAACGTGTCAAAAATGCATAGAAAAGCAAGTTTTACAAATGCAGGGACCTAAACTGTAATTCTGCCAAACTTGGCTTACACGGGGCGCGTAAGCTGAAGCCTCTGCTTATGTGGGGCACGAGAGAGTCCCAGTTCAGTAGAAACTTGATTCCAGCTTGATCCAGCTGTTCCCATGATTTGCAAATGGTTTTATTGAGTCTATGGCCTTGTTTTGGGGCACCCATGGTATTTCAAAACAATGGCCACACATGTAAGGCTCAAATTGAAGCTCGTCTTTCGATGAACGACCCTGACGGTGGCCCGAAAACTATAAATACCCAACCCCCATTTCATTTCAACCCACATTGATCTGATTTTATGCTCTAAGTTGAAGCTTTATGCTTCACACCTGAGTATTGAAATCAAGATCTTCCTAGCTTGGACCCTTTGTAAGTTTCTTTCGTTCTTTTATGCGTTTTTAAGCATGAATGTCAAACAATGTTTGACTTTCTGCTTTAACCGGTCAATGGTCAACACAAAGTTTGTTTGAACTTTGCAACGTGAGCGTAATTACGATGGTTATAGTCCCGTGTGACTATACCTACTGATTACCACGTTGATTAGGTGTAGTGACGAGTCATAGTTTCGGTCAAAATGCGTATCTATGCGTATTTTGTAACCAAACTATTCTTAGGTATCAAAACCGTTTGTTTTGATATCAAACATGTTTTCTGACTTCGTTAAACATATTTTAACATGTTTAACTCGTCACTTTAGGTTTAGTGCTTATATAGGGTCTTAAGATAAGCGGTCTAAACAACCGCTTAGACTTTCAAACCCGACCCGTTTGGTCGATCATTAGGATCCGACCAAACATATCTTGTGACCATAGTTGTATAGGGACTAACCTTCCGAGGTTATACCTTATGGTCACATCGTTTAGTTAGTTGTATGATAGGTAGTTTATATGCCTTAGGAAAATGACCAAAATGCCCCTTTTACACATAAATTCATTTTATGCATATGTATCCTAAATTTTGACATCTAAACTGATTAGGTAACATTATTAGACATACTTGTCATAGGACTAGTTAGGCGGTCCGAACGCGTTTTACGCGAACGACGCGTTAAAGTAGCTTAAGCTACCCAAACGAGTCGTAATGGGTCGTAAGCACTTAGGTTAGGTTTCGTTTTAGTATGTAGGCTTTGTTAAACCATATCACATGAGTTCCAATACTCATTTGGTTTACGAAACCTCATCCTATCCGATCTTCCGATTCAGGTCCGGTTATTAATGTAGTTATCTATATTAGGTGTTGTTTGATTTCCGTGATCCCTCTAGCTTTGCTTGGTTGTTATTCAAGACTTCTAAGCACCCTCAAGTGAGTACATTGTAACGCCCCAAAAATGAAAACTCACTAAAACAAGTGAGGATAAATAACAAACGTAACATAATTAAGAATTTATGGCAAGATGGTAGTTAAATGTGGTTTAAAGATTAGATTTGTAATTAGCAACTAAGTGAAGGGGGTAAAGTGCAAAGTGATTAAACTTAAATTAATAAAAAAAAACAAATAAAACCCCAAACACAGTGAGTGTGTCTGGGGGATCGATCGAACAGGGCAGGAGGAGGGGGAAACCCTAAACTCAAGAAATCAAGCAATTGAAGCCTAAAATCATAAGAAAATCCAGTGCATGAGCCCTCTTATCGATCATCTAAGCATACCTAGTGAAGTGGTAAGTCGAATTTCTGGATTTGGTGAATTGTAGAAAAAGGGTTTCAACCCAATCATGAATTCGTGGTATGATTTGTGGTAATTAGATGTTAGGGTTACTCCCTAGAGTGGAAATCATGCTTGATTTTAGTTTAATTGAAAGAAAATTTTATAAACCTATTTGTAGTAGTAGAGATGATGATATGGATGATTATACATGTTCAATGCTTGTGTGATGTTGATATTTGATGTTGATTGTAAGAAGTAATTGTTAGATAATGGTATAAAAGTTGTATAATTCTAGTTGAAATTGATAATCTATGTTATGAACTAGGAAGAGTATACATAAACTACTTGTACTATATGCTTAAATGATGGCATGCACACCAAGTGTTTGATGAAATGCATATGTGAGATTATTGGATGAGATTGGATGTAAACAATGAATGAATGTGTATAGGAAGTAATAATGGTGTGTTGAATAGTGAATTAACATAAGAAGTGTGCTCTAGATATGATTCATGTAGAAGATTGGATTTGCTAGTATCATGTGGTAGTAGTATGCTTTAGGAATGGTACCTTATGCTTAAATGATACAATGGACTCCATGTGTTGCCGAACTTTCTAAATATGGTTATGAATTAATTGTAAGAACGTGAATGTACAAGGAAGAAGAAATATTCGAATGGTGATTTAGGTTGGCGAATCATGGATTATGATGCTACATGTAGGATTACCTAAATACTAGTATGAATGGAAGTTGTTTATGTACATACGTGGAATCTAGGTGAATGTGGTTGTACGTGTCTTACTACATGAGTGTGAAGAATATATAGTATAATGGGTATGTTCTAACATGCCATGATTTGATGATATGTTAAATTGTATGGAATTGGAATGAAATAATTGTTAAAATAGGACTTGTGTATGTTATAATGGACTAGTGAAAGTCAATGTGACCCATGTGTTGGAAATGGATGTTATTATGTATAAGCATATATGCTAACAATGTTGTAAACATGATAGCTTGAAAGAATAAGAACCATGTCAAGATGGACCAACTCATGGGAAGCAAACGGGTTAAAGAGGAGGCAAAGAAACTAGCATAAACATGGCGAGCACAAGGTAAGTGATTTTCATAATCACTTCTTAGTTTGTTTAAGTAATATAATGTTTAATTATTAAGTTCATATGAAGTTGAGGTCAAATCAATAGATTATTTTGATAAATGCATGAACGGGTCGAACAATTCGTAGATGAATAATAAGCCGAACACGTATAAGTTAAGAAATTCCTTAACTCGGATGTTGGATTTCAAGTTTATATGATAGAATGTTAATTTACAATCATGTAGGAAGAAACGGGAGGTTAAACGGGTAAACGGTTTGAAAGTTACGGAAGTTTTAGCGTAAACGGACGAAACAAAGACACAGGTGCCGTAAATTACGCCCCAGGACGGAATTTACGGCCTCCCCTGCATCAGCATCATGTTTGAGGCCGTAAACAGCAGGCAGGCCGTATTTTAGGCCGTATTTTAGGCCGTATTTTAGGCCGTATTTTACTGGGTAGGCCGTAATTTACGTCCCCTGGGGGTTTGGACGGTTTCCCTTTATAAGATTTTGACCGAATGTGTTATACATGCGAATGGATGGAACTTGTTTGTAAGTAAGTCTATTATCGGATGGTCATATGCATGACTAGGGAGGTGTGTTAATTAAGTTAAGAGAATAGGATGGTATGTAAGTATGAATAATTGGAGTCATGGTGAGTTTAAGTCGTATAAACTAGTATGCATGATGTGTATAGAAGATATATATATATATATATATTATATATATATATATATATATATATATATATATATATATATGTATATATATATATGTATGTACATAATTATGCGAAAGGCGTACATTGTGTTGTAGTTAAATAGATGCATATAAATGGTTGGCGACCTTTTTACGAAGATGTAGTACTTGAATATGTTGAGATTACGGGTTTGCTAACCAAGTTATTATTGAGTATGTTTGAAAGTGCAGGTTTATGAATGTCGGAATTTCGAAGTGTTGATATAGTAATGAAATGATTGAATGTTGGAAGGATAATCGGGTTGAAGTAACTTAAGCGGTTAGAATATGCTATGGACGTTTTAGTTTATACAATATTTTATGTTTGGTCGTCACCACCTTCTAACGGGTTAGTTGTATGAGAGTATATGTCATACCCGTTTAATTGGGTAATCGAATGCGTAAGAGAAATGAAAGTACGTACACGAATGGAACTAAAATGACGGTTTTATAAGCAAACAAGTATAACGACTAACTTTTTAAAGCTTTGTTGTTGAATGTAGGTAAATCCTCAATTTAGGCGACTTGGAGAATCGGAGCGAGCGCGTGTTCATGTTATGTCATACCAAACACTTCCGCTAGCTTGTTCAAATGTTTTTGGTCCAAAATTTGTTGTATTGGTTCTTAGTAGTATTTTGTTGAACGAATCGTAGAAATGTATCTAGTCTGATTATGTTTAAAACAGGGGTATGCTCGTTTTATGGATGGGTCATGCCCAAATTTTGTTAAAATTAATGCATATATGTTATTGATATCATCGTTTTAAATTGCGAAAAGTTGGACACTTTTAAGAAATTTTTATATTTCTAGTGTCCCTTAGTCGTCTTTTATTAGACGCAAACACGGGACCTTACAAGTTGGTATCAGAGCCTAGGTTTGAGGGATTCGAGCAAGAGTATCAGTGCTTGAACTCAAACCGATGGCTCGTGCAAAAGTGTGCTCGCTCCGAGATCGCCAATGAGGTAAAATTTTAAATTTTCGATTAATATAAGTATGTATAAGTTTTAAGGTTCAAGTAGGCTACGGGTGATAAGGCGTGTAAAATAAAAATTCCCGGGACCCATGTAGCTGAAAACGGACTGGGGAAATAATCGGGACAACCCAAAATTGATTTCCAGCGTTTTAATAAAGGAAGGGTCGTCGCCGACGGGCTGTGATGCCGTCGCCGACGCCCTTATGCATGCTGACGGCCTAAGTGGCTGTCTACGGGCTTTTGTGGGCGACGCAAGTTTTCAGAGCCCGTCGCCGATGGGGCATGAAGCCGTCGCCAACGGCTAGCGGAAATCAAATCCGCTGAAAAGTTTTTGTTTTGTTTTGTTTTCGTATTTTGGGTTTCTAAGTTGTGTCAAAAGCCTAATGAATGTTCGTGTATGATCTATATAAGGCCTAGTATGACATATGTGACCACGATCAGTGGATAAGATAGACGGAATATGCTAATCATTTATTAATATGCTATTCATAAGGCCAAGAGCACGCAGGTTATGCGAAGGGTAAGCGCAATTGTTCGGAAGGGATGATCCGTGAATGCGGTCTAGGACCGGCATCAAGGCAAGTAATAAGACGAATTAACCCCTGGTACGTAAACTCAACGCGTGGATGTATGAAATAGTATAATTAGGCAAGCGAATGAAAATTATAGATGAATATAAGAACGACATGGTAAAGAAGTTTTAAAAATGTAACACGTGCCGAAACTTAATTCTTCGGACATAATGTGGCGATTACGCGAAGACACGAAACTAGTACGTGGATTGTGTACCTAGTGTGACACCTGGGTCACTACGACCATCAAACAAATACCAAACCAATGAAATATGGTGTTTCATACTTGGGATTTGTACAAATATGTATATCATTTGCACATATCAATTCTTGATCGATTTCAAACTCTATATCGCTTTCTAGAGAGTTATACGCAAACTGGTGCGTAAACGTAATCTGTTTAATGTGACAAATACTCTGGAACATCAACATATACTTAACATACCTTAAATAACCTTTACATAACTTAGAAATAAGTTTTGAAGGCTTTGGTATGGCAAAAACAAGTTAATTCGTCTATAGGGACTAAATTTGACAAACTGCGAAAGTATGCCAATTTGCACTGTAACAGACATTTCGGAACATGACCATAAGTTAAAGATACCATAAACATCCTTTACATAGCTTAGAAATAGGCTTTAAGGGGTTCGGTGTGCTAAAATAAACTTTTGGGTCATTCAGGGACTAAACGCGTCAAAAAGTGCACGAGTTTGCATTTTCGAGCATAACTTACATTCTGAATACATCCGGACATCCAAAAATTTATGTAAGCACTAAAATATTTTATTTTAGTGTTTGGCATAAGAGAAATCCATTCGTCGCGTCATTTGGATCGTTCTTCGCGCTTATGCGCATTCCGTCGCAATTAACCGAACATCGCGATCGTACGACCAAACGAACGTTGGTGACCGAACGGATAATATTTAAATCCCACAAATATTCTGTTATGATTAAAATCTTATTTTAATCAGGTCCGTGTTGAAAAATAAATTAAAACGCCTAAAAACGTTATTTTTCAAAGTTTAAGCGCGTACCTTGTGTTTCTGCGCAACACAGTGCTTCTACTGCAAAACGCAGACAACGCAGCCAGTCCTGGGAACTGAAATTTATTTCAGTAATATCTTGGCGAGTTTATTTTTATAAAGTAATAAAAATAATTTAGAACGCCATAAACCGGGATTTAAACGCTAGATAAAATACCCGGTACCCAGTTAAATACCCGTTTTAGCCATATGCCAGTAATATGCTAAGGTATATGCTAAGGAATATGCCAGGAATATGCTTGGAATATGCTAGGAATATGCTTGGAATATGCTAGGAATATTCTATATGGAAGATCCTATAAATACCCAACCCCATTCAACCCAAAACCCACAAAAATCTGATCTAAAAGCTCTAAGTTGAAGCCTTTGCTTCATACCTGAGATACTTGGATCAAGATTAGCTTTCGGGGACCCTTTGTAAGTGTTCCTTCGTTCTTTTATTCGTTTAGCGTTAAAAGTCAAACTTTGTTTGACTTTCTGCGTTGACCAGTTTATGGTTAATGCGAAGTTCGTTTGAACTTCATAACGTGAGCGTAATCACGATGGTTATAGTCCCTAGTGACTATACCTACTGATTACCACGTTATCTAGGCTCAGTGACGAGTCGTAGTTTCGGCCAAAATACGTGTTATTGCGTATTTTGTAACCAAACTACTTGTGGGTATTAAAACCGTTTGTTTTGATACCAAACCTGTTTTCTAAACTTAGTTAAGCATGTTTTAACATGCTTAGCTCGTCACTTTTAGTTTAAGTGCTTATATAGGGTCGTAAGGTAAACGATCTAAACAATCGCTTATACTTTCGAACCCGACCCGTTTGGTCGATCATTAGGATCCGACCAAACACATTAGGTGACCATAGTTGTATAGGGAATAACCTTCCGAGGTTATACCTTATGGTCACGTCGTTTAGTTAGTTGTATGATAGGTAGTTTATATGCCTTAGGTAAATTACCAAAATGCCCTTTTATGCCAAAATTCATTTTAAGCATATGTAACATAACCTTTGGTATCTAAACTGATTTGGTAACAATATTAGACATGTTAAGGCATATTTTACTTGTCATAGGACTAGTTAGGCGTTCCGAACGCGTTTTACGCGAACGACGCGTTAAAGTAGCACAAGCTACCTAAACGGGTCGTAATGGGTCGTAAGCACTTAGGTTAGGTTTCATTTTAGTATGTGGGATTTGTTAAACCATATTACATGAGTTCACATACTCATTTGGTTTACGAACCCTCATTCTATCCGATCCTCCGATTTAGGTCCGGTATATTAACATAGTTACATATATTAGGTGCCGTTTGATATCCGTGATCTCTAGCATTGTTTGGTTGTTACTCAAGGACTACTAAGCAATCTCAAGTGAGTACATAGACCCCTCTTTCAATGTTTTCCAAACATTTTGGGGTGAAACACATGTGCCTACTTGTTACTTTCATGCTTTCCTGCTTTCACATCATATACTTGCTATGTTCAATAGTACATTTATAATACATGATTTCATTGTGTTTTGCTATGTATGCCCATTGTGGGCATACTTTGTACATCGTTTTACATTATATTTCATGCTATGTATGCCCATTGTGTGCATACTTAGTACATCGTTTTACATTATATTTCATGCTATGTATGCCCATTGTGTGCATACTTAGTACATCATTTTACATTACATTTCATGCTATGTATGCCCATTGTGTGCATACTTAGTACATTGTTTTACATTACATTTCATGCTACGTATGCCCATTGTGTGCATACTTAGTACATTGTTTTACATTACATTTCATGCTACGTATGCCCATTGTGTGCATACTTAGTACATTATTTTACATTTCATTCTATGCTATGTATGTATGTCCATTGTGTGCATACTTAGTACATTTATTATTCATCACATGCTTACATTTTGGTATGACATTTGGTTTGTTTAAATGGGACAATGTACATTCATTAACACCGATCATGCCGCTCGGTAGTAGGTAGTGGTACCATAGGACTTGACAACTCACATTCCTGAAATCCCGGGTTTGTTTGGATTGGAAGGAATGACCGAATCCGAATACATTTCTAGGTGGACCTTAGACTTTGTGCTAGGGTTTATTCTACAGTCGCAAGGCTTGGATGTATGAATTTTCACAATACCGCATAGATGTTTATATCAGTATAGCATGCATTTGTTACACAAAACATAACTTTGATTTAAACCATGTTTTACTTCAATACCTTGTTTTTGTGCATTTTACATATGGTTTAGTTGATATATTTCACTTACCATGCATAAACATTTTGACATTTATATACACAATTCATGATTCACATTAGACATAAACATTTTGACATTGATATACACAATTCATGATTTACGTTAGACATAAACATTTTGACATTGATATACACAATTCATGATTTACATTAGACATAGACATTAGAAATTGATATACAAAATTCATGATTTACATTAGACATAGACATTAGACATGGTTTTCACACAAACATTTTGACATTTGATTGTACATAAACATTTTACTTTGGTGGTTTGGTTTGAGTAAGTGATTTAAGTAACGAGGCGTGTGTAATATGATACAAGCATTGTGGATACGCCGCTGGTACTTCGTATATATAAGTGCTTATATGGTATTACATATCGTAGCGTTATTTGAATCATTTCAATTTAAGAAATATAACATTTTATACAAATAACATACTTTTCACAAGACATTGTTTTACAAAACAACTTTTCTTATACAAACTCATTTTACTTGGTTATTCGTTTAACCATACATTATTCTCTTATTTATACATATTATCTGATCTTATTGCTTTTCAAATGATTTACAAAACAAAGCAAATTACAAGGTTCATGACTAAACATTTTCTTAAACATAAGTCATGAATTCTATTTTCACAAAACCTATGTATCTCACATGCATTTTTATGCTGACGTACCTATTTTCACATGTGTTTCAGGAAATGATGCATAGGATTTATCAAGATACACTTAGGCGGACTTGGGCCTTAGTGACAATAAAAGATGTAAGACTAGTTATTTATGTTATATTTCTTTGATTGTCAAGACATTGTAACTCTTTTAATCAATAAAACAATATTTCAATTTCCATGTGTTATGAAACAATGATTCTGTTACAACACTCCCCGACGTTTCCGCCACGTTTTGTTGTTTTACGTGGTCGGGGTGTGACAGAAAAGTTGGTATCAGAGCTCATGGTTATAGGGAATTAGGTTATTAGTAATGCTTTGACCTAGTCTATAACCTTCCTAGGACCCTAACGCGAGTTTACTTGCGTTTAGACATAAAACAATACCGTCACCTATTCTTAGGTGATAACCACAACAATAACATAAATTTCAAAACCACTTTGAAAACTAATCATCTGTTCTAGGATGATTGATTACTAGGTTTTGAACCCTCTGTTATAAGGTTTTGAACCCCTTTGAATTCCCAAAACCTCGTCAAAGTTTGAGTCTTATAGTGTGAACACGTGCAATCTGGAAGAGTGGATGCATGTACTCTGAGTTTTCTGTCTAAGGCTAGAGTGTTCATACAAATCCATATAATCGGACCAGTCACTCTTACCTGGGAACTCTTGGGGTGAGTGTCCACTTATAGGCTAAAGCATGTCTTCGCGATACATTAATATGACCCGCTTACTTTGATTAGTCACCGTCTTATTTGTTTGCCTTAGGTAACAAACAAATGATCGCAATTTCCATGCGTTGTCATTCTGTTTTGATTATCCGATAACCTTTCACTTGTTTCTCCCTATGTCTTTCATTTCTTTCTAGAATGTCTCTTCCTCTCAGCAACGGTCAAATGTCCGAGAGAACAGCCAAATTTGCCCAGCGATTAGGCGAAGTGATTCTGAAGACTGTTGAATTAGGCATTGCCATGACTCGTCTCAATAATGAAACCACTCAAGAGCCACAAAAGGAAGCAGAAGTCAAGCCAGCACCACCACCCAAGAAACCAATCAAGGAATCAAAGACCATGGATGAACAGACTGGATTCCCTAAGAAGTCAAAAAAGCGAAAGGCTTCTCAGAACTTCGTCGTGGTCGCTCACAATGGTCAAGCCATCCCCAACCAACCAGCTTAACCCCCTGCTAGGAAGCCATACAAAGGAACTGCACCCTTGTGCTACCAATGTAGCCTTCATCATCAGGCGAGTGTGAAGTGCCGCAAATGCCAAATTTATTTATCTGTGCATCTTTCTTTTATATCATCTGATTTCTTATCATTGTTTATATGATTTATAAAAGAAAACATTTTACAAGGTTCATGACTAACTTTTGTTAAACATATTCTTTAAACTTATAAGTCATGAATCCTAAATTAATAAAACCTATGTATCTCACATGCATTTTTATGCTGACGTACCTATTTTCACATGTGTTTCAGGTGCTGTTGTTAGATGATTATAGTGCAAACATAGGATTGGACGAGGGCCTTAGTGAAAATAAAAGATGCAAGACAAGTTAATTATGCTATGTTTCTTTGTTTTTAAGACATTGTAACTTCTCTTATTCAATAAAACAAAATTTAAATTTCCATGTGTTATAAAACAATGATTCTGTTACAACACTCCCCGACGATTCCGCCGCGATTTGTTGTTTTACGCGGTCGGGGTGTGACATTACTCTACCCCCGATAGACAATAAAGAAGCCTTCCAGCTAGACAACTGAGCGTCAAAAATCTAATACACCGGACTCCAATTCGCAAGCCGATTCATATTGGCACCAACTTTGAGTCCTAAATAACAGAAAGGGAACGAACCCGAGTTGTACCCGATAAAGGAAGCCATCTCCCCGAGATCCTCCGAACTCACCCCCATACCAAACAAGTTCGATTTTTCTAAATTAATTTTAAGCCCCGAACACAAATGGAAAACTCTAAGAATACGAACCACATTGGCGAGAATCTCTTTCGACCACTCCCCAATGATAATCGCATCGTCAGCATAAAAGAGATGCGAAATAATAGGACCATTGTTGGGCATCTTCATTCCATTGAGTAAACCTTCCAACTTTGCTTTGTCGAGCATACACGAAAGCACATCCATAACCATAATAAAGAGAAACGGTGATATGGGGTCATGAACCTAGTATATGAAATCATGAACCTAACCTCTTTATCATACACTAACAATCAATCACGGCTTGTTACCATGACTTACGAGAATTCCGAACACTATAAAACCGACACTCTCATCACCTTTCGTATCACCCATACGTCGACACCCTCTGTCTCGAACACACTCGCCGGAGCAAACGGAGTCGCCGAAAAACAATTCGAGATCCCACTCCTTTGGTTCGTTCACCGAGCACGTCGCCGAAACTCGTACCGTCGTCCGAGAAACCCGAAGCCGCGGAGATCGAATTGAACCGCTCCTTTTACGTTCGGTATAAATCCTTTTCTTTTTTCTTCGATCCAATCTTAAACTGTTGAAAACTTATCAATCAAAAGAAAAAAAGGAAAATACATACGAACATACTTGTTCTATTGTTTTTTTTAAGAAGATGATGACAATTATTATTGTATAAATGAAATATAAACTCAAACCAAATAAACCTTGTTGTAGTGGACCAGTGGTTGTTGTGATGTTGTGTAACCGGAGGTCAAGGGTTCGAACCCTGCCGCGAACACTTCGCTGCACATGTATGTGATGTTGTGTAACGGGATGTCAACGGACTAACAAGTTAGACACGTAGCACAGTGGACGTGCACATAATCAAGAGGTCACCGGTTCCAGTATGCCCAGGGGGGGGGGTTTGTGGGCCGGATTCTTTTGTTGACTTTTTACTTCTTCAAATTCTTTTTCTGTTATTTTTAACGTTTTACTTTAATATTTTTTTATTCTTTTTTTTTCTTTGTTTTAACTAAAACCATGAATTCTAAATCCATTTTTTTAAACTCTTAAATGTTAACTCGTTATCTTTTTATTAAATCTCTTGAAATGTTTTTATAATAGCACTTTTAATGTAACAATAAAACACAAATGATGTCTCTTTTATGCAAAAATATTAATAAAGATTAGTTAAATATTCTAACTAATTAGAGATGTAATTAGCTTGAAAACTTTAAATATGAGGGAGTTTATTTAACAAGATCTCTTTTTATAATACCAAAAACCTTTAGTTAAAGTTCTAACTAAATTGAATGTAATCAATGTGTGTAAACAATACAAACTAGGTACTTTTAAGCTTATAAATCTAATTCGCAAACCTTAAATATTCGGAATCTTATTTAACGAGTTCGTTGTATTTCATATCTAGGATAATCGCTTTGCTCGTTCTCTTGGATTTTCTCGAATCTTTACTCGTGCGATTATTCAAGGGATTCCTATACACAATCAATGTGAGTATACTTGATCCCATTTTTATTCACACTCTATCCACATTTAAACATGGAACAATTTGATGCTTGTTAATTGATGTGTGTAAAATGCAACATATAAATTACATCAAATGAGGCATAAAACTAACATTTTTTTAGTACTAACGTTGGAAAAAGTGTGCTTTTGTCTTCCTTTTGTATTTTCAGGATTAAATGAGCATAAATGAACAAAAGGAACAAATATACAGCCAAAACCAACATAAATACAAAGAAAGGGAAGAAAAATGGCATGCCCGACCCCTCAACAACATCTCCCAAAGCAAAAAACAGGAAGAAAGCTGAGCATGGGGCTGTGCCCAGCTGAGCATGGGGTTGTGCCCATCTCAACACGGGGCGTGCCCAGCGACACGTGGGCGTGTTCAGATGTCTGCAGAAAAGACAAAGTTGTAGAAGCTTCTATTCCCGACACGGGGGAGTGCCCAGCTCAACACGGGGCCGTGGTCAACACTAAGATTCGCAGAATCCAAGCAAATCTTGATAGTACAGATACGCTTCTGCACACGGGGCCGTGCCCAGCGGACACGGGGGCGTGGTCAACTAATGCAGACAAACCACAATTAATGAAGAAAGAGAAGAAGGGTGGACACGGGGCCGTGCCCAGGATTTTGTGCAGGCTATAAATAGGGGTGCTTGGTTCACTTCAAAGAAGACATCCCTTGGCAAACCACCTCTCTCACACTTCACCCACACTCCACCACCACACACCATCATCCACCACCATTATCCATCATCCATCATAGAGTGTGTGAGTAGTCTCGGGATCCAAGATTGATCGTAAGAGTTCTTGACAATCAAAGGCCATGTTTTCCTAAGTCTCTTACATCACTTGGTGAAGACAAGTGTCTAGTGTAATACTTTTTTATTTTTAATCTTTTCACACTTTTTATTTGGTTATGTATTAATGACTTTAATAACTAGTTTCTTATGTTGAAGGTGAATCTTCCTTATCATTTGTTCGTGGTGTCTTGGCATTATTTTACTGTCTATATAAAATAAAAGATTTTCACCATTCATATCTCCACGGTCTATATGGAGATATGTTGGCTACCTGGTCGGGGGTTAAGGGAATGGTTTGGTAAATGTCTTGCCTTGTTAAGTGTATAGATTAAAAACTATACGACAATTCACACGCATCAAGTTTTTATAAATTTAAAACTAGGCTAAAAAGTGTTAAATGGCTTAAAATATACATTAAAAACTATACGACAATTCACACGCATCAAGTTTTTGGCGCCGTTGCCGGGGACACAAGGATTTTAAGAAAGTTTAAAATCGACGGCCTAATCAGTTTTTCAAAACCTTTTTAAAATTGCGCGCATTTTTACATTTTTTTAGTAGTTTTTGCATTACAGTAGACTGAACACGGGGCCGTGTTCACTGAAGACGGGGCCGTGCTCACTGAAGACGGGGCCGTGCTGTCACACCCGCTCGTAGCGGAAGCGCGAGGTGTGATCTGATCGGTTCTCATTGCATAACAATATAAGTGAACATACTAAATGAATAAAAACAAGCTCCAATGCCATTGTCATAATTGTTTCAAAAGAATGCAACATAAGTTGGATGTATTGGTTACAAACCATCAAATGAAAATAAGTTATCATCGCTTTATACATCAAAATGTAAGTCTTAAAATGTCAAGACTTTGACCACTATATCACCGCAAAGAGGCGGTATATAACAGGCAAACCCTTCAATAGTTGGCATGGAGTATTGATACTTGTTTTCCTTGAACTGAAATCGTTGCATTGGTCCACTAATTCCCTGAAATACATGTAAGTTTGAAAACATCAACAAAAGTTGAGCGAGTTCATGCAGTTTAGTTGTATGAGATGTATCTGTAAAATGTGAGATGTATAAGATGTATCTGTAAAATGTGAGCTGTATAAGATGTATCTGTAAAATGTGAGCTGTATAAGATGTATCTGTAAAATGTGAGCTGTATAAGATGTATCTGTAAAATGTGAGCTGTATAAGATGTATCTGTATGTAATGATGTAGTATGTAAAGCGTCAATGAAATCGTTGATCATTAATGTTTCGCGAGGACATTAATATGTGTGACGAATTAGGAAGCAATTCAAACCTAGACGATTTTATGTCGACTCCTATCGACTGGGACACAAACACACTCTTCTGTATGGGTCCACGACCAAGAGTGGGGCTCGCCAATACCCATTAGATCTAACCACTTGTACCTAGGTCCAAACTGGATTAATGGTGCTTAGATGTATAACCCTAATTCGCACATGATCTAAGGTGTTTCATTCCCTAACTTTAACATACGTTGAACATGTATTTTCCCCGATAGTTGTAAAGTTGTAAAAAATTTAATTGAATAGGGGACATGAACTCACTGAATCGCGTCCGTGAATAGAAGTAAATAAGATCTCACGTGCGGTCGTCCTGAATAGCGTTGCGACCTACAAATGTTCTTATTTTTGTTAGACACTTCGGTCTTTGTAAAGAACTTGAGTACAAGTCTTGTGTCTTCAATATGTGTAAGACTTGTATGTCTTTACTGTTCGTTAACTGTGTATTCGATGAATGAGTTGTTCAAATGTTATATATATATTTTTCACCAAATATATATATATATAACTGTTATCTTGTATCTTGTGAGTTGTATAGTCGGATCTAGTCCGCTGAATTTCGTGTCTTATATGTATCAATTGTATAGTTGTGTTTCCAATAATGGTAACATTGGGCCAAGCCCATGTTTTCAAGTTATTGGGCTTAAATAGTGCTGTGCCTTAAATAGTGTTGGGCCTCAAATAGTGTTGGGCCTCAAATAGTGTTGGGCCTCAAATAGTGTTGGGCTTGAATAGTATTGGGCTTGAATAGTATTGGGCTTGAATAGTGTTGGGCTTGAATAGTGTTGGGCTTGAATAGTGTTGGGCTTTGGCCCATATGTTTAGTATTTGGGCTTAGCCCATGAATTTATGTTAAGCCCATTATGAAGATAAGCCCATTAAGAAAAATAGCCCATTAAGTAATATAAGCCCATTTGTTATAAAAATAGCCCACTAGTATAATAAGCCCATTTATTTTTATAAAAACATTTTTATAAAAATTTACTAAGTACACTTGTTAGTAAATAAAAACATACTAGTTTTTATAAGTTTATAAACATCCGAAATCTGTTATTGATAGCATATTTATATTTTGTGTCGAAAAATCGTCTAAACATCGTAGTAACTCTTCGGATTGGCAATTCACTTATGTAGTCGTCCGTCGTTCATTTTGACCATAAATGGTGTCCGATTATTCGAATCGTCCGTAACTCGTTTTAAGGCGTAAATATGTGAAGTCTTGTAGGACTTTTGTTATAAAGTGTTTTGAGTTTAAATGTGACATTAGATACAAGTTCCTACTTTGATATATATAACTAATACATCAAGTAATACATGTCACAAAAATTGTTAAAGTAAACAAATATATATTTTAAAAAAAATATATATTTTTCTTGTCTTTTATTTTATAAAAACTTTCTTTAACAACCTTTTTATTCTTGTAGAGATTTACCCAAAAATGTGGTTACTTTATAAAATAAAGTTTTTATGAAAAATGGCTATATAACCTTTGTATTTTTATCTTAACCATGTTTCATAAACATATCATTTTCTTTTTCTTTCAAATCATCATCAATTTAATCAACATCTTAACTAAACATATGAGACTTTTATAACATAATTTTTCAAGATGATATCCAAATCATGTAGGGTTTTAACCATGATCATTTCATATGCTAACAAGTTCAAAAACCAAATTTATTTTTAGTTTTAACAACTTTTATAAAAATCTCTAGTTGTATGTTACTTTTTATAATCTTGTGAAAGTCTTGTTTTTAAATAAAAACCTTCAATACTTTCACAAGCTCAAAAGTTATGATCATCCATTTAATCCTTTATGTTAAAAACCCTTTAACATAAACATGTATAATTCTTAGATCATATCTTAAACATCTTCTAACAGTTTATTTGTATCATAATCATCATAACAAGACTAAATATGCATATAACAAGTCTTAGATCACAATATAACCAAATAAATATATCATGATTTTTATCTTTGCTTCTTTGTATTTTTTTTTTCATGTTTATTAAGTATGATCTCTTGGTTATTATTAGTAATAATAACAATCATAAACTTAATATATTTGTATAAAAAAAATAGATATAGAAGCTTACTTCTAGCACTAGGCTAG
>JARYGA010025722.1:0-32389 GCA_030545235.1 Helianthus tuberosus
TGATAGCCAAAAATCTTTATGTGTAGGTTTAGGCTGTGGGTGTTGGGCTTGGGCCCAGGGCCCACAAGCTCAATCCCCGTGTGTAAGTGGCCCGTAAATCCTACGAGACCCGTTGTCAAAACCGAAATCACCGTAGCCTAGTAAAATAATATTTCGAGCAAAATAATGTTGGTATCCGTTGTAGTCGCATTCGCGCGTTGCTAATGGTAAAAATCTCGCGTAAAAGGCGCCGTTCGCCGTCTCCTACCATCGCGTTTTTAAATCCACGTTTGCATTTGTGTCGCACGGAAGCCCAATAAATTCAGAAAATTAATTTTGTACACATAAAATATTCGTGTAACATCCATACTTGTCGGCGTCGTCAGTATTTTGTATGGCAGCAGTCCGTTGTCGCGTAGTATTCAGCCGACTCCCCGTCAATCATCATACGCGCACTGTAAAGTCGGATAGACGTTCCCAGGCACTCCAAAGGCCTAATTAAGTTAATCCGTGCTGTAAACACCATTATTTGTTGCGTTAATTACTTGTAAATTACGTAATTAGGAGCCGTAAATTACGGGTTGTCACATTCTCCCCCTGTTACAGGAATTTCGTCCTCGAAATTTAGACTATGTCATCCCCTCAGAATTGTGTTATTCGCAGGTAAGTCCGAATAATAACAAAGTGAATGACCGCGTAGTCGAACAAGACTTATTCGAATCATGTGAATTCAAGGGCATTCCTTCACAATAGGAATCCCAACAGTTTAAAAGAATTTGTGTCTCAGTAATTGATGTCAAAAGGAAACGAGACGTAATGATACAGTCACCAGTGTGACTAAGTTAACAAGGATCCAACAATGAACAGGAACTTCGACCAATCGAATTCCATATGAACGTTTATAACATGTAAATGAGTTCTAGAAGCCAAGCTGCAAGTTATACCGACGCCACAAGGTGTCGCAATGAATGAAACAATTCAATCAATAGTGGTGATCGAACAAGAATCACCTGTGTTTTGCATGAAACGCTCAATCATGATTAGCTCAAGCTATAAGTTTGTACTGACACCACAAGGTGTCGTAGTGTTTCAAATAAGTCAATAATAGCGGTGATCAAACAAATCCACCGTGTTTGAAGTCAATTGAAAGCGTAGTAAAGTAAATATGAATGTTTGTTCCAAACAAACATCAAAGAATTTTCAATTGAAGATGGAACGTCAATGAGACAATGTTTTCGATCGAAGGTGAAGAAGCAATGAATGTCGCAAGGCATTCAATCGATGTTGAAAGAACTGTTATGAGGTACACCGGAATATGAAATTAATTGGTGTACCATTGTCTTAACACACTATTGTATCAAGACTGCTTTGATAAAATAAACCGGATTGGAAAACAATCAATAAATAAATATTTAGATCCGTGCATAAGATGCGTAAACGAGTTCAGTGCAAGCTTCAAATTAATGAAAATCACCATCACATGGTGTCGGAATCAACAAACAATTTAATGGAGTCGAATATCAAACAAGTTTACCACGACTCGGAACAAATGAAGTGTTCGTTAAAAATTGATTTGAATATGATGCTCCCAATACATCACATGGTGTCTCGAATCGAATAAGTGTGATGAGCAAGTTCAAACAATTGAACTTGGTTTTAGCGCAATCCGACAATAGATATATGTATCGACAAGAAAACTTTCGGCATGGTCACAACGAAAAAAAACCATGTATGTAACTTGTAAAGAAATGATCGTAATACAATGACCATTAAGAGGAGTAGAGATACGAAAATCTACTCAGTAAGTCTGAAATTCGAAATTTCAATAAAAGAAATTTGAGGACTTTACCTGGGGTTTCGTGTGATGTCCGATTGTTAGGTGACATTACCATGGAATGTCGAACATAGCGTATTCGTCGTAAGTTAGGTGGGGGGGCGGAGACAATAGTCTTCTCCCTGGCGTGATTCGTGTCGTTGCAGGATCGCGTGACAAGTTGTCGTTCCCTGATTGTTAGTTCTCCTGCTGACAGGAATCTAGCGTCGTCGTTAGATTGCGTCATCGTTCCTTCTCAAAGGCCTCGCCTCGATAATCGTATTTCAACCTCCATTGATGTATAGCTTAAGTTTCACGTATACCTGCGCACTAGCGTTGTGTGCCGCGTAGAAGGTGATGTACCCCGACATCCGTTGGCGTAAAATTTGAGTTCCATGTATTTATGTGCACTAGCGTTTCGTTATGCGTAGGCTGTCTGCTCGGGAAGTTAAAGTATCATAGACAATATGGATAATAGTGTGTGCCCGAGTTAATATTCGCGGTTCCTACGTGATGACCTTTAATAAACACACACATGCGCAAATAATCAATCATATAATCAAATAGTCCTCCTAGTCCCACTAGCCTCCCAGCCTCCCAGACTGAATCTCCTAGTCCCACTAGACTATCCTCCCAGCCTCTCAGACTGAATCTCCTAGTCCCACTAGCCTTCTAGCCTCCCAGACTGAATCTCCTAGTCCCACTAGACTATCCTCCCAGCCTCTCAGACTGAATCTCCTAGTCCCACTAGCCTCCCAGCCTCTCAGACTGAATCTCCTAGTCCCACTAGCCTCCCAGCCTCCCAGACTGAATCTCCTAGTCCCACTAGCCTCCCAGCCTCCCAGACAGAATCCCTGTTCCGAAGGTCTTAAATGCATGTTTCCTAAACTCTCAGATTGTTGTGCACTGTATGTAATCGTTTCGTGTACCGTGTATAAAACATCACAATAGCGTATGTTTGAAAACAAAATTTTGACTGTTTGTTTTTCGGCAACGGTTGGAGACCATATTCGAGTACTAGGCGTTCTGTATGTATTCAACGTCTTAATTGTCTAAGTTCCCAGAGGAAAGTGAGGTTAGAGCCTAGATATCACAACAGAAACCTAATTCGCTGTAACCTATAGCTCTGATACCAATCTGTCACACCCCGAAATCATCAGAGCTTGGCGTGACTGGACTGGTATCGTCATTGCACAGCGGAAGCAAAATAAGCAAAGACTTCTAGAAATTGAACGCCCGCTAAGTACTCGAGTCTCCAATGGTTCTCCTATTCCAACCGTGCCTTGCCTTAGAACTGTAACCTGAGAAAGAACATGCGAGAAAAATCAACATAATGTTGAGCGAGTTCATAGTTTGTTCGTAAAAGATTTGAGATAAATCTTTTGAGTTGTGAAAGGTTTGAAATAAATCTTTGGAATTGTGAAAGATTTGAAATAAATCTTTGGAATAACCGGTTTTTTTGAAATAGTATTGAGAAAATGAATTTAAAAATCATTTTCATGCCAAGTTATATGGAAACGTTGTGTTTGTAACACGTTATGTTCATAAAACCATGTATTTGTAATGTTCGTATAATCATCAATGCCCACCCTGACTTTGACCCGCATAATCTTATGCCTTAAATTTTGTATAAAACATGGTATTTAATTTGTATGAACAAGTATGTTTCGTAAGTATAAAATCCCTGGTATGTAGCAAATAAGGAAATAAAGAGATCACCAATGGTTTGCAAGGCCATTGATATGTGTGAAGTGCAAGTAGGAAGACTCAAACCTAGCGGATTTGTGCGTCGGGAACATAGTCACCCCGAGGAACGTTAACTGTTTGTCCTGGGGGCTGGGCTCGCTACACCCAGATAGATCTACCGCATCGTGCCCCTCGGTCCTACAATGAGGATTAATGGCCTCAAGTGCCACCTACCCACTCACATGATCTAAGTAGTAAACCCTCCTTACGCTAGTCATACCATGTATAAAAATCCCTGGTCACCCTGGCCAGATCCCTGGTCACCCTGACCAGATTCCTGGTCACCCTGGCCAGATTATCATTCACATTTCGAAAATAAGCATTTATTTTGTAAAAACCAGTATGTTTAGTATAAACCTTTCGTTAATCATTTGAGTTCCTCGAAATCCCTTCGTAATATGATTTAGAAAATACGAGTTTTGCGTTTGTTCTAACTTGGTATGTTTTTGCAAAACGTGCATGTCTTTCCACCCCGAAAACATTTATAAAAATATGTAAGCCGTAAAAAGTGGGGTTATGAACTCACCTGAATATTCCTGTGCAAAGCTAGCTAATTTACGACTTCGTGAAGTCGTTTCCAAGAGTTGACTTGCTAGCGTGCATTCTACAATATTCCTAACACGGAATATCTAATAAGTTTCTAAATAAACGCAGTATTTAAACTACGTGCCATCGAGCTCTACCGAATCGTTAATCGGACGATTCAACGGTAAATTGTTAACTTAATAAAAAAAATGATTAAGTTAAACTTGTTAAGTCTCGTTTAATGTCAGTAGCAATTTAATAAGTCTTGAAAAAGACTTAGTTTCCGGGAGACTTAAAAATGAATAAATATTTATATAAAAATATATAAATATATCGTTGTAGGTGTGTTAGCCGTCTCGAGTAGTCATATGTGTATAAAAGAATATTTCTATGAAAATATCATATAACAAACTCGTATCGTATATTGCGTTTCGTATGAAAATAATATATAATAACTTGTATTATATATATCACGTCTTGTGTATATTTGCCGAAAATACACGTATATGCCGTCTAGGCGTATAAAATAAATATGAAGAGTTATATTTATTTTATAAAGAAATCGTCGAGTTGTTATGTTTGAAAATAAATATAAACCATATTTATTTTTGTAAAAGATTTCGCGTTGTACGACATCTAGAATAAATATATAACTATATTTATTTTGTAAAAGTATACGAGTTGACGACGTTCGAAATAAATATAACATTATATTTATTTGTAACAGCGTTTGGGATTATCATGGTTTGAAATATTATGGACTCGAATTCCATTAAGCGTTGTTATTGAAAAATAATACATGTCGTGTTTAAGGGTGTTTCTCGAAAAACGGGCAGAGTTTCCTCTATTTTTGGACGGCCCCGACAACACAAGTTGTCGTTTTATTTCAAAACTCAATCAATATTCTATCAACATTTACGTATAATCAAATTTATATAAACCAAATAATAAATCAATGTATACTTTAACTATCGGTTCACCATTTTGTTTCGGTTCGAGCTCGTTTTTACGTAATGGGTTAAAAGTATTAAACACGAAATAGTAACGCCGTAAAATCTTTACCCCTTATTCGAGTCGATATGTCGAGCTGACCGAGTCAACTCGCTGTGTTGACTGAGTTTGACTGAGTTGACTCGGTTTGACCGAGTCAACTGAAACCGAAACTGAGCCGTCTGAACGAACCGCTTGACCCGAACCGAACCATCTGAGCTGACTCACTGCTGTTGACCGAGTTGACTCGGTTGAGTTGACCGAGTCAACTTGCTGAGTTAACCGAGTCAACTGAGTTGACTCGCTGAGTTGACTGAATCGTATACAAAACTGACCCGAACCTTCCTGTTGACTGAGCCGGATGAGCTGAACCAAAACTCGAACCCGCTGACCCGGAACCCGAACCGAAGCAGCTTGACTGCTTTGACTGTGTTGACCTGCTGTTGACCCGAGTTGACTCGGGTGTTGACCGAGTCAACTGGGTTTAACCCGTACACGAACTGTCTGACCCGCTTGAACCAAAACTGAGATGAAGGAGCCTGCACCCCTGCTGACCCGAGCCCAGCTGTGACCCGAGACCCGAACCACAACGTCACCCGACAGACTCGTCACAAATCCGACCCAACCCGGGACTCCCAAACAGAAAACCCATCGGACCAAAGCAAGGACCGCCGGAAAACTAGTGAAATTTGTTGGTTACAGACATGAACCACCGGATAACAGAACCGACTGTCGGTCCGCCGCTCACCACCACCACCTCCGGTCCTCTCTCTCTCCTCGCCGTTTCTCTCTCTCTCTCCTCGGTGCCTCTCTCTTTCTGTCTCTATTGCACCGCCGCACACCACCACCAGACGGTGGTGGTGGTCCGGTATGTCATCGAGATGAGGGGGGGGTATGTGTCGGTTGGGTGTGGGGGTGATGAGTTGTTGGTTTGTGTCATGAAGAAGAAGAAATATCCTTTTCTTGTGTATGTATGAATGTGCAGCCAAAAGATGAGGGTGTTTGGCTATTTTGTTGTTGCCTGCAACTATATTCGAGAGAGAGGAAGAGACACAGACATATGTCTGTGTTTGTGTGTGCAATGTATGAAGTGTGTATGTGTATAAATAGAGATAGAGAGTTTTATTACCTTTCATGTATATAACTTACATTCAGGTCACTTGCATTTTCTTTAGGGTTAAAATCTCTTAAGATTTTATGGTTTCAAATCTTGGAGGCACAAATCTCTTGTAGAGATTTTGGAAGATTTGGCTGAGATTTTTAGATCTAATATAGATCTTGTTGAGATTTCCAAATCTTTAATAGATTTTGTAGGATTTTTATAAGATTTTGATAGCCAAAAATCTTTATGTGTAGGTTTAGGCTGTGGGTGTTGGGCTTGGGCCCAGGGCCCACAAGCTCAATCCCCGTGTGTAAGTGGCCCGTAAATCCTACGAGACCCGTTGTCAAAACCGAAATCACCGTAGCCTAGTAAAATAATATTTCGAGCAAAATAATGTTGGTATCCGTTGTAGTCGCATTCGCGCGTTGCTAATGGTAAAAATCTCGCGTAAAAGGCGCCGTTCGCCGTCTCCTACCATCGCGTTTTTAAATCCACGTTTGCATTTGTGTCGCACGGAAGCCCAATAAATTCAGAAAATTAATTTTGTACACATAAAATATTCGTGTAACATCCATACTTGTCGGCGTCGTCAGTATTTTGTATGGCAGCAGTCCGTTGTCGCGTAGTATTCAGCCGACTCCCCGTCAATCATCATACGCGCACTGTAAAGTCGGATAGACGTTCCCAGGCACTCCAAAGGCCTAATTAAGTTAATCCGTGCTGTAAACACCATTATTTGTTGCGTTAATTACTTGTAAATTACGTAATTAGGAGCCGTAAATTACGGGTTGTCACAGTTTGGGTTTAGAAACTTGGGCTCATGGAGTTTCATGTGTCATAATAATAACTTATGGCTGGTGTGCGATTGTGGATGGATGTTCGATCCGAAGCACTTGTGCGATCACATTAGCGTTATATATAAACTTAACTCATCCTTATATTATACAGTTATCATTCAAGTAACATCAAACATACTGACTATCCCAGCTATCGTACACATGGGTTACAACGAAGCACACGGTGTGAACAGGAGTCAGTATATAGACCATTGAAATTACGAGTTGTCACAAAAGTAGCTTAAACTACCTTAACGGGTCAAAAGCACTTAGGTTTCATTCCAAATCAGAATGTAGGCTTGTTTAAACCATATCATAAGAGTTCCAATACTCATTTGGTTTACAATACCTTATTCCATTCGATTCCTCAATTTATGTCTCGTTACACTAACATAGTATCCGATTCACTAGGAACCACTTCAACACTTGAACTCTTGGTCCTTTGAGCTTTATTATATCATTTGAACAAGACCTATACATAATCGCAAGTGAGTACATAGTTCCCCTCTTTTACGTTTTCAAATGTTTTGGGGTGATTCATATGTGTAACCAATTTATTTTCCAATGTATGGCATATATGTGTTTACTAAGTGCTTTTATATGTATTATTCAGATTATGCAAACTTAACAATTATCAAAATCCTTATAGGATCTATCTATCTTCATAGTTAGATTCTTGAAGGATATTTGAAGTACAGTCTTAGATCTTCCTATCTCCATAGTGAGATTTTTAAGAAGTACTTTACACGACGATGGTTATGGTTTATGTGTAGAGATTGTTGGTGATTTAGATAACGAAACTAGAGTAATACAACAAGGATGTCACACCCCCAAAATCCACCATGCGGGGTATCACCGTTTGGAGACGTGACATGACCAGGATCGAGCCACCAATCATACTGAACAACGTACTTAAGTAGATAAAGACAACCACAATACGATTGGTGACCAAAAGTTAGTTAACCAAGTTTTTAATTTAGACAGTGGAAGCATAAACGTAAAGTTCAAAACATAATTTCGCAGTTCATAAGTTTAAAGTCCAACACGTGGGTTTAATAAGTTCATAATGTTTTAAACATTAAACACTGGACATAGCCGTCCGCACACCACAACGACTCCTTCCTCGTGCAAGTTCCAAATGATTAGCGACCTGTAAGGCATGTAACAACGAGTCAACAACAAAGTTGAGTGAATTCACAGTTGGTTGTTTAGTTATAGCATTCGTTTCGTAAATCATCTGTTCGTTTTGAAAACCATGTATCGTATAAGTTTGCATCGCGGTCTTTCAGACATGCTTGCGAAGATTAGTGGGGGTTTCCCATGTGTTACTAGACCACGCGTATCGACTGCTACGAAAATATAAGAGGTGCCCTAAGTTGTCTATCAACATTGACCCTTTGCCCATAGTCCATTAGTACACGCTCGTCCGACTGGCACGGTGTGAGGTTTGTTAAACCTAATAGCGCTATTAACTAATGACCCGCTCGCCATAGGCCTCGGCGATTAAGTCGATAAATGAGGGACTTAAAGTGATAGAGTTGATGGTCTTATGATCGTGTACGTAGGTTTTACGTACGTGCCCTTCAATCCGAGGACAATAGTAAGTATGAGTGTACGTAGGTTTTACGTACGTGCCCTTCAATCCGATGACAGTAAAAAGTAGTTTAATAGTAATGATAGTACAAGTAGTTATTTAATCCCATTCCCAACCCCTGGGAATCCCATGCCTTAGAAAGAGTGTGAACTCACCTTGGTTGCTCGGTTTGACTCTCAAATATAGCTAATAGTCGAGGTCGGTCAATCACGTCCTAGTATGATTACCACTTAGTTTATTAGTGATTTCAAATAGGACACAAAGTTCCTACACGTATCTATCACATAACATGCATCACTTTAACGGTTCATGCCCATATAACCTTCCCATCTATTCCCCACTCATAGACAAACATACAACATTGCACATAATACTTTTATTGACATATAACATGTTCTATCATTCTCGGATAACCTACTCGACATTTAGACACGCAAATCACTCCTTATGTCGTTTCAGCTTTATTAATCCAAAACTGGACTGTTTTCGAGCATTTTAATAAAATAGTTAACCTTTCCCAAAAATTCTCACATTTTTACAGAAGGTCATATATAACCCACGATTTGTTGTGTAAAAATTTCGGATATCAGTTCATTACTAGTTTTGTATAAAAATTCTTTTACTCGACTGCAATCAGATTTGGTACTTTCCGATTGCAGTTTTACGGAAAAAATTCACTAAAAATCAATCGTAAGTCGGATCGTCGAAATTCCAGTTGGAGGGTCACAGAAACAACCGTGACCATCTACAGTAAAAATTCCATGAGCTGATTCTGCTCAGGTTTTAAGTTTGGACTCTGATTACAACACACTTTTTCAGCAGAAATATTTCAGCTTTGAGCTGCTGTCTAAAATAATACTTTAAAAATAGTAAACGACCTCAGAAAATTGCGATTCTAGTTCCATTTGTTCAGATATTCAAAATTACACAATTTAGACTCCAGAAATTAAATTTTTCGATTAAAGATGAACCCGTTACAGCATGTTGAAGCAGGCTGGAAATTTCAATCAGCAAGCTGTTTAGATGTAGAAGTGACTAAAAACGCATAAACAAAGACTCTAACCATGGTGTATCGAAGGATAATTGTTCAAACATCATGCATGCATTTACCAAACCCAAACTAACCAGATTTCATCTTCAAACAAACTTTTTATGTAGGGTTTTTATGCAGAATTTTATGTTCATATAATTAGTGTTTAAACTTTTGTGTGTGTCATAAACATTCAACAAATCGTAACAAGAATCAAGGTGGAACAAGAGTATGAAGGGACTTACTACTAGCACAAGGCATGGGTAGTAATCTTAGGATGAGATGATGGTGAAAAGTTGGTGACAAAGCTTGAATCAAACTTCCTTGAAAGCCCTTCAATCTTACACTTCTATGGATGAGCTTCAACCTTTGAATGAGTGCTTTTAGTGGAAGAAATGGAGGTGGTGAAGAATGATGGTGGTGATTTCGGTTATGAGAGAGGGGGGGGTATGTGAGCCGAAATATAGAGAGAGGAGATAGGGGATTGAGTGCAAGCTTTGAAGTAATGATGATCATCATCTTGGAAATGCACCCTTCTAATCCTAGGGTAATCATACCCAACTTTTGGCCAATAGAAACAAGATCCACTTTACACAAAATCTAAACAAAATATCTTTAATAATTTGGGCAGATTTTCGGTTGTGGGGGGGGGTAAAGTGTAAATTTTTGTTAATTAATAGGTATTAAGTTAGAAGGTTAAGGGTATTTACAAGTATAGTGGGTGTATGTCATGTTTACATGGTGCATGGGGATTTTTGTGACCATAAATAATTAAGAAAGATAAAATAATATTTCTGAAAATATTTTAGTGTCCCGGAAAATGTCTGGTTGTTCGGTTATGTATCGTTCCGTTAAAGCGTTTAATTTCACCGTATAGCGTCTTATACATATATTTTTGTAACGAAATTTATTCCTAACACACAGGAAAATATACCGGACTATTTAGTAACTTTTCTGTATACTACTAGTATGCTAACACGCACATGTAAGTATAACACAGTAATCAGAGAGCAGTTAAATGATTCAGCACAGTCATCAAGTACTTTTATTATCATTAATAAACTGTATGGTTACATGCAAATTTGAGGGTTGTCACATTCTCCCCCTGTTAAGAGAATTTCGTCCCGAAATTTAGTGCGTAGTTACTGAGGAAGCTAGTTAAGTTGCGGTGTTTACTCGTTTTCCTGGGGTGTCACATCATCCCCCCGTTGATTTGGAATTTCGTCCCGAAATTCTGCAGTAGCTTCAGCCTCAGTAGTGGTTGCACTGTTTCCGAACAACTGGGGATATCTGAGTTTCATTTGGTCTTCTCGTTCCCAGGTATACTCTGGGCCACGACGAGCATTCCAACGAACTCGGACCAGAGGTATCCTGGTATGCTTGAGGATCTTAACATCTCGATCCGTAATCTCTACAGGTTTCTTCGACGAATCGCAGCTGGTCGTCGATAGTGAGTTCCTTCAGAGGAACTATGTGGGTCTCATCTGACAGACACTTCTTCAGATTCGACACATGGAAAACATTGTGAACTCCGCTGAGTTCTTCAGGTAGATTCAACCTGTAGGCGACTTTGCCAATTTTCTCAATGACTTCGAAGGGTCCGACATAACGCGGATTGAGTTTGCCTTGTTTGCTAAAGCGGACTACACCTTTCCAAGGTGAGACTTTGAGTAGCACTCGATCCCCAACCTGGAGCTCGAGTGGTTTTCTTCCCTTATCAGCATAACTTTTCTGACGGTCACGAGCTGCCGCCATTCGCTGTCGTATCTGAGCAATTCTCTCGGTGGTGTCTACCACATGTTCTGGCCCAGTAATTTGGCTGTCACCAACTTCTGCCCAACAGAGAGGTGATCGGCATTTGCGTCCGTATAAAGCCTCAAACGGAGCGGCTTGGATGCTGGTGTGGTAGCTGTTGTTGTACGAAAACTCCACCAGCGGGAGGTGCCTTTCCCAGCCATTACCAAAATCGATTACACATGCCCTAAGCATGTCTTCAAGGGTTTGAATGGTGCGTTCAGATTGCCCATCCGTCTGCGGGTGATAAGCGGTGCTCATATCTAAACGTGAGCCAAAGGACTTGTGCATTGCTTGCCACAGTTCAGAAGTAAAACGTGCATCACGATCAGATATAATAGAGGTTGGCACTCCGTGCCTTGATACCACTTCCTTTAGATAAATGTCTGCAAGAGTAGAAAACTTATCCGTTTCTTTGATAGCCAGAAAATGTGCAGACTTGGTCAGTCGATCTACGATCACCCAAATGGTATCATTTCCGCGTTGAGATCTGGGCAGGCCGGTCACGAAATCCATGGAAATTTGCTCCCATTTCCATTTCGGGATCTCCGGTTGTTGAAGTAGGCCTGATGGTTTCTGATATTCAGACTTGACTCTCGCACAAGTCAAGCACTTGCTGACGTAGGTTGCTATGTGGGCTTTCATGCCAGGCCACCAGTATGTGGTCTTTAAGTCGTGGTACATCTTATCCGAACCAGGATGTACTGAATAACGAGACTTATGTGCTTCATCCATCACAAGCTCGCGTAGGTTTCCATACAGTGGGACCCAGATGCGCCCTGTTACATAGTAAGCGCCGTCTTCCTATTGTTCTAGCCGCTGCCTCGATCCTCGTAGGGACTCAGCCCTGATGTTCTCTGCTTTCAATGCTTCAACCTGAGCATCGCGAATCTGAGCGGGAAGGTTAGATTGGATGGTAAGCTGTAGAGCACGTACACGCCTAGGTATGGTATCCTTTCGACTTAGGGCATCGGCCACAACATTGGCTTTGCCCGAATGATACTTGATTGCGCATTCATAATCGTTCAAGAGCTCAACCCATCGGCGTTGACGCATGTTTAACTCCTTTTGTTTGAAGATATGCTCGAGACTCCTGTGATCGGTGTAAATGGTGCACTTGGTACCGTACAGGTAATGTCTCCATATCTTAAGAGCGAAAACAACTGCTCCCAGCTCCAGATCGTGAGTAGTGTAGTTTCTTTCATGAACTTTAAGTTGGCGCGATGCGTAGGCAATGACCTTGTCACGTTGCATCAATACGCAACCAAGTCCTTGGATGGAAGCGTCGCAATAAACCACGAAATCATCGGTGCCTTCGGGCAATGAAAGGATAAGCGCGCTACAAAGTCTATCCTTTAGATGTTGAAATGCGGACTCTTGTGCATCACCCCAACGATAGATGACGCCCTTCTGAGTCAGTAAAGTGAGAGGTTGCGCAATCTTGGAGAAATCTTTGATAAACCTTCTGTAATATCCTGCCAAACCCAAGAATTGGCGGATTTCTTTTGGTGTGCGGGGTGCAGGCCAGTTCTTGATTGAGTCAACCTTCGATGGATCAACATGAATCCCATCCTTGTTTACCACATGGCCTAGAAAGTGGACTTCGCGAAGCCAGAAGTCACATTTTGAAAACTTGGCATACAATTGCTCCTTTCGAAGAAGTTCCAACATAAGTCGTAGATGCTGCTCGTGTTCCTCCTGACTCTTAGAATAGATCAGGATATCGTCGATGAACACAATAACGAACTTATCCAGGTAAGGCTTGCACACTCGGTTCATGAGATCCATGAAGACCGCTGGTGCATTCGTCAGCCCGAATGGCATAACCAGAAACTCGTAATGGCCGTAACGAGTTCTGAATGCTGTTTTGGAGACGTCCTCATCTCGGACCCTCAGCTGATGGTATCCCGATCTCAAGTCAATCTTGGAGTAATAGCTCGACCCTTGCAACTGGTCGAACAAGTCGTCAATACGTGGAAGAGGATAACGATTCTTCACAGTCACCTTGTTGAGTTCGCGGTAGTCAATACACATCCTGAAGGTACCATCTTTCTTCTTTACGAACAAGACTGGAGCTCCCCAGGGCGAAGAGCTAGGACGAATAAAACCTTTTTCCAAGAGTTCTTGTAGTTGTGTGGACAGTTCTTCGAGTTCTGATGGAGCTAGACGATATGGTGCTCGAGCTACTGGTGCTGCTCCAGGAGCTAGCTCGATTTGAAATTCAACTTGGCGGTGAGGCGGAAGACCAGGCAATTCCTCAGGAAAATCGCGCACAATAGGAATGTCTTCAATTCTCTTCTCTTCCGTGGATGTGTCAGTGACGAGCGCTAGAATGGCAGTGTGGCCCTTTCGTAGACATTTCTGGGCCTTAAGGAAAGAGATGATGCCTTCGACAGCACCACTCTTGTCGCCACGAATCACAAGAGGGTCTTCACCAGATCGAGGAATGCGGATGATTTTCTCCTTGCAAACAATCTCCGCTTGATAACGAGATAGCCAATCCATTCCAATAACGACGTCGAAACTTCCCAGTGTGATAGGAACAAGATCGATAGGGAAAGTCTGACCAGCTAAGACGAGGTTACAACCTTTAACTACCTGTGTGGCTTCAAGACTTTTACCATTTGCTAGCTCTACCGCGTGTTTGGTGTTCAAAAGTGTTGGAGTGCGCTTAAGCATTTGGCTAACTTTTAAGGACACATAACTAGTATCGGCACCCGAATCGAATAAAACAGTAACAAAGAAGTCATCCAGAAGAAACTTACCCATCACAACGTTGGGATCGTTCCTTGCATCACCCTGACCAATCACGAAAGCACGACCTCTTGCTCCATTACCATTGTTGTTACCCCCGTTGTTACCTCCATTGTTGTTCCCGTTTCCCTGGTTGTTGTTCTGATTCTGGTTAAGCTGGGGACAGTTCTTCTTAAAGTGGCCTTCAGTGCCACACTGAAAGCATCCTTTATTTCCCTGTTGATGCTGCTGCTGGTGGTTCTGTGGGGCTTGTTGTTGTTGGCGATTCTGATTCGCAGGACGCGGGCTCCTGCAATCCCTAGCTTCATGACCCAACTTGTGACATCTCTGACAACGACCTTTGTTGCACTGACCACTATGGTGTCTGTTACATTTGTTGCACTTTGGGTGGTTTCCTCGATACCCACCCTGTCCTTGATTACCGGAGGATTGCTGACCCGAACTCTGGTAGTCGTCAGTCCTTCGCTGCTGAGACTGACCCGAAGCAGAACCCTTACCGGAGTTTCCATCCCATTTTCGCTTGTTGTCGGTAAGTACATCAGAAGTAGCTGTAGCACTGATACGTTTGGGTAGCCTGTTTTGCTCCACCGCCTGGTCGGTGAGACGATGAGCCAACTTGATAATTTGCTGAATGGTACCCAGGTTGGCTGAAGTTACGTGACTTTGAATTGCTGGTACAAGGCCCTTGAGGTACAGCTCAATTCGTTTGATGGGAGGGTCCACCATAGTTGGACACAGGATGGCCAGCTCGTTTGACCTCTTAGTATATGCCTCAATCTCAGACCCCGTCATCTTCAGATTGTAAAATTCCACTTCTAGCTTGTGGATGTCATCCCGACTACAGTACTCCTCCTTGATCAGCTCTTTAAAACCATTCCAGGGTGTGGCATTAGCAACTGCCAGTCCTAGTAGTTGAACCTGTGCCTTCCACCAGGTTAATGCAGCTCCTTCAAGTGTTCCGGTAGCATATTTCACCCTACGGTCTTCGGGGCATTCGCACATCTCGAAAACTGACTCAAGCTTTTCAAACCAGTGAAGAAGGCCCACTGCTCCTTCGGTGCCACTAAAAGTGGTGGTCGGCAGTCCATGAACGTCTTGAATGTGCACACAGGAGTTTGAGCATGTTGACCTGTTGCGCGAGAATAAAAGACAAGATTAAGCACGAGGGTTGGTTTGCGAAGGTAGGATCTAAACATCCTAAGGTGGGTTGATATGGCAGGTTATACCTCCTGCAGGGACAGCTGCGAGTGCCTCAGCAACTCGTTCGTTGATCAAAGCCGTCAGCTGGGCTTGGGTTAGGTTCAAACGTCCACTCATGATCTTCACAACGAAATAACGTAGGTGAGAAAAGTGTCGCAAAAGTGCGTAAGTGTGGGACGATAGTGGAGAGTAAGCATGCAAGGTTCAAATAGCAATTACCATATTATCTAATGCACAGTGAGAACTATCTAACCGACAATATAACATAAATCATACCACTTATGGTGTCGAGTCTTGCACGTGGAGCGAAGCGTCGTTGTGGATCGTTGAGCACTGTACAGGTTATAGTCTGGTTTTATCAAAAAGCTTTTCCCTTTTTAAAACCAAGTTCACTATAACCAATGGCTCTGATACCAATCTGTCACACCCCCAAAATCCACCATGCGGGGTATCACCGCTTGGAGACGTGACATGACCAGGATCGAGCCACCAATCATACTGAACAACGTACTTAAGTAGATAAAGACAACCACAATACGATTGGTGACCAAAAGTTAGTTAACCAAGTTTTTAATTTAGACAGCGGAAGCATAAACGTAAAGTTCAAAACATAAGTTCGCAGTTCATAAGTTTAAAGTCCAACACGTGGGTTTAATAAGTTCATAATGTTTTAAACATTAAACACTAGACATAGCCGTCCGCACACCACAACGACTCCTTCCTCGTGCAAGCTCCAAATGATTAGCAACCTGTAAGGCATGTAACAACGAGTCAACAACAAAGTTGAGTGAATTCACAGTTGGTTGTTTAGTTATAGCATTCGTTTCGTAAATCATATGTTCGTTTTGAAAACCATGTATCGTATAAGTTTGCATCGCGGTCTTTCTGACATGTTTGCGAAGATTAGTGGGGGTTTCCCATGTGTTACTAGACCACGCGTATCGACTGCTACGAAAATATAAGAGGTGCCCTAAGTCAATGTCTATCAGCATTGACCCTTTGCCCATAGTCCATTAGTACACGCCCGTCCGACTGGCACGGTGTGAGGTTTGTTAAACCTAATAGCGCTATTAACTAATGACCCGCTCGCCATAGGCCTCGGCGATTAAGTCGATAAATGAGGGACTTAAAGTGATAGAGTTGATGGTCTTATGATCGTGTACGTAGGTTTTACGTACGTGCCCTTCAATCCGAGGACAGTAGTAAGTATGAGTGTACGTAGGTTTTACGTACGTGCCCTTCAATCCGAGGACAGTAAAAAGTAGTTTAATAGTAATGATAGTACAAGTAGTTATTTAATCTCATTCCCAACCCCTGGGAATCCCATGCCTTAGAAAGAGTGTGAACTCACCTTGGTTGCTCGGTTTGACTCTCAAATATAGCTAATAGTCGAGGTCGGTCAATCACGTCCTAGTATGATTACCACTTAGTTTATTAGTGATTTCAAATAGGACACAAAGTTCCTACACGTATCTATCACATAACATGCATCACTTTAACGGTTCATGCCCATATAACCTTCCCATCTATTCCCCACTCATAGACAAACATACAACATTGCACATAATACTTTTATTGACATATAACATGTTCTATCATTCTCGGATAACCGACTCGACATTTAGACACGCAAATCACTCCTTATGTCGTTTCAGCTTTATTAATCCAAAACTGGACTGTTTTCGAGCATTTTAATAAAATAGTTAACCTTTTCCAAAAATTCTCAAATTTTTACAGAAGGTCATATATAACCCACGATTTGTTGTGTAAAAATTTCGGATATCAGTTCATTACCAATTTTGTATAAAAATTCTTTTACTCGACTGCAATCAGATTTGGTACTTTCCGATTGCAGTTTTACGGAAAAAATTCACTAAAAATCAATCGTAAGTCGGATCGTCGAAATTCCAGTTGGAGGGTCACAGAAACAACCGTGACCATCTACAGTAAAAATTCCATGAGCTGATTCTGCTCAGGTTTTAAGTTTGGACTCTGATTACAACACACTTTTTCAGCAGAAATATTTCAGCTTTGAGCTGCTGTCTAAAATAATACTCTAAAAATAGTAAACGACCTCGGAAAATTGCGATTCTAGTTCCATTTGTTCAGATATTCAAAATTACACAATTTAGACTCCAGAAATTAAATTTTTCGATTAAAGATGAACCCGTTACAGCCTGTTGAAGCAGGCTGGAAATTTCAATCAGCAAGCTGTTTAGATGTAGAAGTGACTAAAAACGCATAAACAAAGACTCTAACCATGGTGTATCGAAGGATAATTGTTCAAACATCATGCATGCATTTACCAAACCCAAACTAACCAGATTTCATCTTCAAACAAACTTTTTATGTAGGGTTTTTATGCAGAATTTTATGTTCATATAATTAGTGTTTAAACTTTTGTGTGTGTCATAAACATTCAACAAATCGTAACAAGAATCAAGGTGGAACAAGAGTATGAAGGGACTTATTACTAGCACAAGGCTAGGGTAGTAATCTTAGGATGAGATGATGGTGAAAAGTTGGTGACAAAGCTTGAATCAAACTTCCTTGAAAGCCCTTCAATCTTACATTTCTATGGATGAGCTTCAACCTTTGAATGAGAGCTTTTGGTGGAAGAAATGGAGGTGGTGAAGAATGATGGTGGTGATTTCGGTTATGAGAGAGGGGGGGGGGTATGTGAGCCGAAATATAGAGAGAGGAGATAGGGGATTGAGTGCAAGCTTTGAAGTAATGATGATCATCATCTTGGAAATGCACCCTTCTAATCCTAGGGTAATCATACCCAACTTTTGGCCAATAGAAACAAGATCCACTTTACACAAAATCTAAACAAAATATCTTTAATAATTTGGGCAGATTTTCGGTTGGGGGGGGGTAAAGTGTAAATTTTTGTTAATTAATAGGTATTAAGTTAGAAGGTTAAGGGTATTTACAAGTATAGTGGGTGTATGTCATGTTTACATGGTGCATGGGGATTTTTGTGACCATAAATAATTAAGAAAGATAAAATAATATTTCTGAAAATATTTTAGTGTCCCGGAAAATGTCTGGTTGTTCGGTTACGTATCGTTTCGTTAAAGCGTTTAATTTCACCGTATAGCGTCTTATACATATATTTTTGTAACGAAATTTATTCCTAACACACAGGAAAATATACCGGACTATTTAGTAACTTTTCTGTATACTACTAGTATGCTAACACGCACATGTAAGTATAACACAGTAATCAGAGAGCAGTTAAATGATTCAGCACAGTCATCAAGTACTTTTATTATCATTAATAAACTGTATGGTTACATGCAAATTTGAGGGTTGTCACAAAGGACATGGTGGATACGATGCTGGTACTTCCTATATCTAAGTGTGCTTATTGTATTACCCTTCGTGGCGTTATCCCGAATCACCATTAGCATTTAGGATGTTATGATTCAATGTCACAGAAACCAAATCCTTCTAGCATCGATCTATCTTCATAGATTGATTCTTCTAGGATATTGAAGTGCTAATATTGAATTCCTTGATTGGATTTAATTGTGTACTTTAAATGCATATTTGACTAGACAATGTGACAGAAACCAAATCCTTCTAGCATCGATCTATCTTCATAGATTGATTCTTCTAGGATGTTGAAGTGCTAATATTGAATTCCTTGATTGTATTTACTTGTGTACTTTAAATGTATATTTGACAAGACAATGTGACAGAAACCAAATCCTTATAGTATCTATCTATCTTCATAGATTGATTCTTGTAGGATGTTTAAAGTACTAATAGTGGAGTCCTTGTTTGGATTCATTGTGTACTTTAATGCGTAGGTGACAAGACGATGTGACAAAAACCGGATTCCTGTAATATCTATCTATCTTCATAGCTAGACACTCAAGGGATGCTTAAAGTACTAATATTGGAGTCCTTATTTAGATTCATTGTGTACTTTAATGCGTGTTTACAAGTTGGTGACAAGTTGACGATTTATGTGTTTATGTGGTAGTTGTGATTTAGATAATGAAACGGGTGTAATAAAATAAGAACATGGTGGATACGCCGCTGGTACTTCCAATATATAAGTGTTCTTATTTTATTACTCTTGTAGCGTTATCCGAATCACATTAGGGTTTATGTGTTCAATTGATTCAGTGTTCAAGTATCCAAATCCTTGTAGAATCTCCCATATCTTCATATGTTAGATTCTTAGAAGGATATCCAAAATATTATCATAAATCATTGACTTGATTTTAATAATACTCACACAAGTTATGACAGATATCAAAACAGTTATTACTAATCCTTGATTGGATTTCTAATAACACATTCACAAGTTTTATAACGATTTCAACAAGATTACAAAGTACAATTTCAATGGCATAAAAATTACTTAGTAATAATCATATTGCCATATACAAAACTCTTTGACATACGTTTTCATAATCCAGATAATGTATTGCAATACTAAACCTTTTGCCATTCTCTGGCTTCAAGATTTCATTTTCAATCGACAACTCTCGTAGTTGTCAAAGTATTGCAATACCAAACTTTTTCTCCATTTATTTGGCTAACAAAACCTATGTGCTCGCCAGAATTTTTATGCTGACTGTTTTTCACATATGTTTCAGGATTTTGACTATTTAAGCATGCAACGCATAGAACTGCATCTAGGCATTAGACTTCTTTAATCAAAAGACAATTACATGTATTCTTTGTAAAACAATGTTAACAATATTGAAACAATTTAGTACCAGTAGTTGTGAGCAATTTGTAACGTGACTCCCCGATATTTCCGCCGTCTGTTGTTGTATTACGCGATTGGGGTGGTATATTTGTTTGAAGTGACAAATGAATAACCACCTTCCTTATGTTTCGTCGATATTTTCAAAACCACTTTTGTTTATCCAAATGTCAATCTCACACGTTTCCCATGTTTCCTTATTCTTTTAGAATTCCTCCTAGACGCGATCAAACTCAAGATGCTGTAATAGCAGCCTTAGTCGCTCAGCAAATCGCTGTTGTGCTCCCGAACCTCGTTACCCAGATAAATCAAGCGAACAACAATAATAACAATAACAATGCTCATTGAAACTATAAGACATTCAATTCGGCTAAACCGCTTAAATTTTCTGGGTCTGAAGGAGCTACTGGGCTCCTACAATGGTTCGAGAGTTTGGAAAGCACATTCCGACACGTTCAATGCCCAAACGAGCGAAAGGTTAAGTTTGCATCTAGTGTCTTTGAGAAAAGGGCACTAACATGGTGGAATGGTGTGATGAGAGATAGGGGTGCCGATGTGGCAATGGCTCAAACATGGGAAGAGCTTCGAGCTCTAATGATGAAGGTATTATGTCCTCGTCATGAACTCGGGGCACTGGAAAGGGAATTCGACGATCTTAAACAAGATAGCGGTGAGCATCGAGCCTACACTGACCGTTATGAGGAACTAAGTCTGTTATGTCCTACCATGGTTACGCCTTTGGATAAGGCGCTTGAAAAGTACATTGATGGTCTCCCTGACCCAGTTCAGGACATTGTTACTGGTAGCAACCCTACCATAGTTAGACAGGCTATTGAGCTATCTGCTACCCTGACTGAATCACAGATCAGGAAGGGTAAACTTTTCCGAAAAGGCGATAAGAAACCATTGGACAAGACTACACAAGAAAAATAAAAGGATAACAAGACTGAATCCTCCAAGAAGTAAAAGAAGCGTAAGGCTTCACAGAACTTCGCGGTAGTTGCTCAGAACAATCAAACTACCCCTAACCAACCAGCACAGTCTCGTGCTAGGAAAAATTATGTTGGCACTGCACCTTTGTGCAACAAATGAAACCGTCATCATCTGAATCAAACACCGTGTCACAAATGTACCCACTGTGGGCGATTGGGACATTTGGTCAATGCATGTTGTTTTGCTATCCAAAAGCAAACTGTTGCAAATATTGTTGCTGCTCAAGCACCATATCCACCTGGATCGTGCTACAACTGTGGTGATCTTACTCACTATCGGAACAATTGCCCAAGACTTGTTAATATAAATCCAACACGTGGATGAGTATTTAACATAAACGAGGAAAATGCAAATGACAATGTGGCAGTGAACAATTAAACTTTTATATTTTCCTTGTTGTTATCTATGACACTTGAAACATTTCAGTTGGTACATAAATAAATTTGTTATTTCAATTTTATTTACGAAACCAATGCGATTGCGTGTATGTGTGACGTACCCCTTCAATACCGACACCAAGGAACCATATTCCTTGTAAATCAAACTACTCTCGTAGTTTCATTCATGATCGCTCACGATCACCACACAAGTCCTAAGTACTCGTTTCTTCTAAGAAACAAAGTACAAGGTACAAGTTACAAACTCTTAAACTAATACTCGAAGTACCACTTCAAATCCTTGATTGGATATCTAAAGGTACTTTCATAAGTCCTTAATTGGACTTATGCTATATGACTATGTACACGATTATCAAGAACATTTTTGCTTCGTGTGTTGATTTATCATGCTTAGCACGTTGATCTCAAGGATCCTTTTGCTTCATATGCTGACTTAGCATATCTAGCACCTTGATTTCATGAATACTTTACTTCGTATGTTGAGCTAGCATACCTAGTAAATGGTTTTGAAACATTTTCACTACACGAATCCCAAATCCTTATAGGATCTTCCTATCTTCATAGTTAGATCCTTGTGGCGCAAAATCAAAGTCCTTAATTGGATTCTTTATGTGCTTTAATACGTATGTTACGATTCAATGAGACCAAACCAAATCCTTATAAGATCTTCCTATCTTCATAGTTAGATTCTTAAGGATGTTTAAAGTACTAATTGAAGTCCATTGATTGGATTTCTGGTGTACTTTAAATATGTATGTGCCAATTGACGAGAAGTTGATAACAAGTTGATGACCAAGTTGACAATTATGTGATTATATGTTTATGTGTTTATGCGTGATTCAAATGCTCGCTATCCAAATCCTAGTAGAATCTTCCGTATTTTTATATGTTAGATTCTCAGAAGGATATCCAAAGTACTATCTTAAATCCTTAAGGGGCTTTTCTATGCAAATAGTCAAACCCTTGGATTCTAAAGTGCTATTCCAAAACTATTATATGATTCAAAGTTAAATAGACCCTTTGGTGGTCTATTTAAAGAGATCGTACGTTGATCTAGTTAAAGAGATCATGTGTTGATCTAGTTAAAGAGATCGTTCGTCGATTTAGTTAAAGAGACCCTTTGGTGGTCTAGTCAAGTCATTACATGTTTGTTTGATTGATTTTTCCCCTACACATCATGAAATGAACTTTGCGAACCGTTCAAGGAATTACGTAATTAGGGATGCATACATAATTATGGAATTCGGTGCACAGAAAACACAGCAAGTTTTGTCATGTGTTAAGACCTATAGTGATGAGAATAACGAAACGGGAACAATGTAAAAAGGGCATGGTGGATACGCCGTTGGTACTTCCTATATATAAGTGTTCTTTATTACATTGCGAGCGTAGCGTTATCTAAGTTACTAGAAGTCCTGGACCTTGACCAACGTTATTTTATCTTACACTCTCCGACTCCAATTTCGAACACACACACACAAAAGTTTCCTATCATAGTCTTCATAGGAAACATTCTCCCATCTGTTGTTCGAAACTCCAAAGTTCACACGCTCTTCATATTTTGCTACAACAAGGATATCACTTTAACAATCACATGACGCTCTTGAGGTTCGGTACAATCATACACAAACCTATTGGAATGGAATTTAAATCTTCAGATCTGAACTCTTTCCTATAGACAACGGACGAGTACAATTAACAATATTCGTTAGAAATCCAAATGTGGCACAGAGTTTTACTTAGGGAACGGAGGATTTTATTCGAAAGCGAAGCAATCACATCTGTTTTCATGAGTTTCCTCTAAAATTAACTTTCGGGACGAAATTTCCTAAAGTTGGGGATACCGTGACATTTGTTCCTTTACGACCATCATACAAATATGAATCCAATAAAATCTTTGTTTCATTCCCGGGATTTGTATAACGACGTGTGACAATTACACATATCAAATCTCGTATGATTTCGAACTCTCGAGAAGCTTTTCTAGAAGTTTTACGTAAACTACTACGCAAATGTAATCATCTTAACGCAACGTACACTCCAGAATAGTGACATAAGCTAAACATACCCTAAATAACCTTTACATAACTTAGAAATAAGTTTTGAAGGGTTTGGTATAGCAAAAACGAGTTTATTCAATCACATGGACATTTTGCGACAAACTGCAAAAGTTTGCCAATTCGCATAGCAACGTACACTCCGGAACAAAGTTATAAGCTAAACATACCTTAAATACCCTTTACATAGCTTAGAAATAAGTTTTGAGGGGTTCGGTGTGTGAACATACGATTAATTGATCACAGGGGCTAAAAGCGTCAAAACTACAAAAGTATGCAAATACGTGCATATCTTGCGTTCTGACCATATCCGGACATCCAAAAATTTTTTTAATAACTAAAGTATTGTATTTTAGTGATGGGAATTCAAAAATACCATTCGTCACGTAATTTGGATCGTTTTCGCGTCCTTTCGAGTTTCGGCGTAATTAACCGAAAAACGCGATCGTACGACCAAACGAACCGACATCCATGATATTTCCAAGCATAGTTCAAGTCCCCCATGCTTTATAATCCTTATAAATGTAATGCCTCAATCTCGTAATACAACAACACGCGGCGGAAATATCGGGGAGTCACGTTACAAATTGCTCACAACTACTGGTACTAAAATGTTTTATTATTGTTATCATTGTTTTACAAACAAAGAATACATATAATTGTCTTTTGATTTAAGAAGTCTAAGGCCCGGATGCAGTCCTATGCATTGCATGCTTGAATAATTGAAACCCTGAAACATATGTGAAAAATAGTCAGCATAAAAATGTCGGCGAGTACATAGATTTTGTTAGCCAGATAATTGGCAAAAAGTTTGGTATTGCAATACTTTGACAACTACGAGAGTTGTCGAATGAAAATGAAATCTTGAAGCCAGAGAATGACAAAAGGCTCAGTATTGCAATACATTATTTTGATTGTGAAAACTTGTGACAAAGAGTTTTGTATATGGCAATATTATTATTATTAAGTAATTTTTAGACCAATGAAATTGTACTTTGTAATCTTGTTGAAATCTTCATAAAACTTGTGAATGTGTTATTAGAAATCCAATCAAGGATTATTAATAACTGTTTTGAAATATGTCATAACTTGTGTGAGTATTATTAACATCAAGTCAATGGTTTATAATAATACTTTGGATATCCTTCTAAGAATCTAACATATGAAGATATGGAAGATTCTACAAGGATTTGAATACTTGAACATTGAATCAATTGAACACATAAACCCTAATGTGATTCGGATAATGCTACAAGAGTAATAAAATAAGAACACTTATATATAGGAAGTACCAGCGGCGTATCCACCATGTTCTTATTTTATTACACCCGTTTCATTATCTAAATCACAACTACCACATAAACACATAAATCATCAACTTGTCACCAACTTGTAAACACGCATTAAAGTACACAATTAATCCAAATAAGGACTCCAATAATAGTACTTTAAACATCCCTTGAGTGTCTATCTATGAAAAAAGATAGATACTACAGGAATCCGGTTTTTGTCACATCGTCTTGTCACATACGCATTAAAGTACACAATGAATCCAAACAAGGACTCCAATATTAGTACTTTAAACATCCTACAAGAATCAATCTATGAAGATAGATAGATGCTATAAGGATTTGATTTTTGTCACATTGTCTAGTCAAATATGCATTTAAAGTACACAATTAAATCCAATCATGGAATTCAATATTAGCACTTCAACATCCTAGAAGAATCAATCTATGAAGATAGATCGATGCTAGAAGGATTTGGTTTCTGTCACATTGAATCATTAAATCATAACATCCTAAATCCTAATGGTGATTCGAGATAACGCCATGTAGGGTAATACAATAAGCACACTTATATATAGGAAGTACCAGCGGCGTATCCTCCATGTCCTTATTGTATTACTCTAGTTTCGTTATCTAAATCACCAACAATCTCTACACATAAACCATAACCATCGTCTTGTAAAGTATCTCTTAAAAATCTCACTATGAAGATAGGAAGATCTAAGACTGTACTTCAAATATCCTATAAGAATCTAACTGTGAAGATAGATAGATCTTATAAGGATTTTGATAATCGCTGTGTTTGCATAATCAGAATAATACACATAAAAGCACTTAGTAAACAGATATATGCCATACATTGGAAAATAAATTGGTTACACATATGAATCACCCCAAAACATTTGAAAACATAAAAGAGGGGAACTATGTACTCACTTGGGATAGCGTATAGGTCTTGTTCAAATGATATAACAAAGCTCAAAGGACCAAGAGTTCAAGTGTCGAAGTGGTTCCTAGTGTATCGGATACTATGTTAGTGTAATGGGGCATAAATTGAGGAATCGAATGGAGTGAGGTATTGTAAACCAAATGAGTGTTGGAACTCATATGATATGGTTTAACAAGCCTACATTCTGATTTGGAATGAAACCTAAGTGCTTTTGACCCGTTATGACCCATTAAGGTAGTTTAAGCTACTTTAACGCGTCATTTGCGCAAATGCGCATTCGGATGGTCTAACTAGCCCTATGATAAGTATTATATGCCCTAACATGTTTAATAAATTTGCAAAATCAGTTTAAGTGTCAAAATTTAGGTTGCATAGGCTTAAATTGAAATTATGCGCAAAAAGGGCATTTTGGTCATTTTCCTAAGGCATATAATCTGCCTATCATACAACTAATTAAATGAAGTGACCATAAGGTATAACCTCAGAAGGTTATTCCCTATACAACTATGGTCACATAATGTGTTTGGTCGGATCCTAATGATCGACCAATCAGGTCGGGTTCGAAAGTCTAAGCGGTTTTCGAGACCGCTTAACTTACGACCCTAAATAAGAACTAAACTAGAAGTGACGAATTAAACATGTTAAAACATGTTTAACTAAGTTATAAAACTGATTTGGTATCAAAACAAATTTTTATACCCGAAAATAGTTTCGTCATAAAATGCACATAAGCGTGCATTTTGGCCGAAACTTTGACTCATCACTCGACTAATCAACATGGTAATCAATAGGTATAGTCGCAAGGGACTATAACCATTGTGATTACACTCACATTGCAAAGTTCAATTGAACTTTGACTTGACCATATCATGGTCAAAGCTGAAAGTAAACATTGTTTGACTTTCTTGCTTAAATAAATAAACAAGAGATGAAAGAACATTTAAAAGTATTCTAGGCTGGAAAAATGACTAAGAAAGATCAAGTATGAGGCCTCCAACAAGTGTGGTAGCCTCAAATCATAGCAAGAGTGAAAGAAAAAGGAAAATTGGCAAGGATTGAATGAAAGATCATGGCTATTTATAGTTGTAGTGATGTTGTAGGATCATGACAAGTGGATTGTGTGGCCTTCAAGGAAAGATCCTAGCCCTACAAGTGTTTGGACCAGGTAACAAGCCTTGGGGAATACTTAAAATAGCCCACAAGTTTGAAAACAATCAAAGGAAATCAGTTTGCAACAAGCTGGAAGCTGCTGTGATATTTCTGCCTAGATAGGGCTGTCGCGCCCTGCGACAGCTACAGCCTTAGGCTGTCGCGCCCCGCGAGGGCTCACCAGCTAGTTTCATCACTTGGCAGAACAGGTCCCTGCAGCCTAAAAACTTGTTTTTCGAAGCGTTTAACCCCCGTTAACCCAATTTCAAGGCTATATAAGGATGTTAAAGCATAGGGGACTTGAAATATGTTTGGAAATATCATGGATGTCGGTTCGTTCGGTGGTACGGTCGCATTTTATGGTTAATTACGACAGAATTTGTAACGAACACGAAAACGATCCAAATTGCGCGACGAATGGTATTTTTGCATTCCTATCACTAAAATAAAATATTTTAGTGATTACAAAAATTTTTTTTGAAACTTATGCTCCGTAAACACCACATGATAATGGACGCTATCTTTTATCAAAGAAACAATGTGTTTTGGTCTCAAAAATTGTTTATTTGCGTTTGACAATTTCACGTTTTGATTCTATTTCTATTTCAATTTCAAGCTTTAAATCGCTTTCTGGAAAGTTATACGCGAACTGATGCGTAAACGTAATCAGTTTAATGCGGAAAACACTCCGGAACAGTGACATAGGCTTAACATACCTTAAATAACTTTTATATAACTTAGAAATAGGTTTTGAAGGCTTTGGTGTGTCAAAAACAAGTTTATTCACTCTCAGGGACTATTTGCGTCAAACTGCGAAAGTCTGCTGATTCGTATAGTAATGAACATTCCAAAACTTTATCATAAGCTAAATGTACCCTAAATATCCTTTACATAGCTTAGAAATAGGCTTTGAGGGGTTCGTTATGCGAAAATATGCTTACTTGATCAATAGGGACTAAAAGTGTCAAAAAGTGCATAAGTTTGCATTTACGCGCATAACTTACGTTCTGAATATATCTGGACATCCAAAAATATTTGTAATCATTAAAATATTTTATTTTAGTGTTTGGAAAGCTAAAATTTCACTCGTCGCGTAATTTGGATCGATTTCGCGTTCGTTACGACTTCTGTCGTAATTAACTGAACAACGCGATCGTACGGCCAAACAAACCGACATCCGAGATGTTTTTGAGCATATTTCATGTTCCCTATACTTCAACTTCATTTTAGAGCATTGAAATGGGGTTAACGGGGCTTAAACGTGTCGAAAATGCACCAAAAACCAAGTTCTGAACTTGCAGGGAGTATTTTTGACAATCTGTCAAAGATGCCCTCACGGGCCGCGTAGACTGGGGTGAATTCTTACGCGGGGCGCGACCTACTGTCAGACAGAAACTATGAATCTGGTCATTTTGGCTGGTTTTGATCCTTGTTTTGCAATACCATTATCTTGTTTTAAGGTCCCCTAGTATTGTAAATCAGTGTGCCACATATGTAAGGTCTATATTAACGCACGAATTACGAGAAACGATCCTAACGGTTCTTGAAATCCTATAAATACCCAACTTGATTTCACTCATTCCTCACACTTTTGGTCTGAATTGCTCTAAGTTGAAGTTCAAAACTTCATACCTGAGTATTTTGGATCAAAATCTTCATTTCTTGGACCTTTTGTAAGTTTCTTTCATGCTTTTATTGCTTTTCAAGCGTAAAAGTCAAACAGTGTTTGACTTTCTACTTTGACCAGTCTTTGGTCAACACAAAGTTCGTTTGAACTTTGCAACATGAGCGTAATCACGATGGTTATAGTCCCTTGTGACTATACCTACTAATTACCACGTTGATTAGGCGTAGTGACGAGTTATAGTTTCGGTCAAAATACGCGTTTATGCGTATTTTGCAACGAAACTATCTTCAGGTATCAAAACACTTTGTTTTGATATCAAAACCTGTTTTCTAACTTAGTTAAACATGTTTTAACATGTTTAACTCGTCACTTTTAGTTTAGTGCTTATATAGGGTCGTAAGATAAGCGGTCTAAACAACCGCTTAGACTTTCTAACCCGACCCGTTTGGTCGATCATTAGGATCCGACCAAACATATTTTGTGACCATAGTTGTATAGGGAATAACCTTCCGAGGTTATACCTTATGGTCACTTCGTTTAGTTAGTTGTATGACAGGTAGTTTATATGCCTTAGGAAAATAACCAAAATGCCCTTTTTGCGCATAATTTCATTTTAAGCATATGTAACACATGTTTTGACATCTAAACTGATTATATAACATAATTAGATATGTTAAGGCATATAATACTTGTCATAGGACTAGTTAGGTGGTCCGAACGCGCTTTTGCGTGAACGACGCGTTAAAGTAGCATAAGCTACCTTAATTGGTCGTAATGGGTCGTAAGCACTTAGGATAGGTTCCGATTTAGGATGTAGGCTTCGTTAAACCATATCACATGAGTTCCAATACTCATTTGGTTTACGAGACCTCATTCTACCCGATCTTCCGATTTTAGGCGTCGATTCGCTAACATAGTATCCGTTACACTAGGAACCGCTTCAACACTTGAACTCTTGGTCTTTTGAACTTTGTTATATCTTTTGAACAAGAACTATACGCAATCCCAGGCGAGTACATAGTTCCCCTCTTTTACTGTTTTCAAATGTTTTGGGGTGATTCATATGTGCAACTGATTTGTTTTCCAAATGTATGGCATATATGTGTTTTCTAAGTGCTTTTATGTGTATTATTCTGATTATGCAAATACATGTTTATCTAAATCCTTAAAAGAACTATCTATCTTCATAGTTAGATTCTTATAGGATGTTTGAAGTACAGTCTTAGGTCTTCCTATCTTCATAGTGAGATTTTTTAAGAAGTACTTTACAGACGATGGCTGGTTTATGTGTAGATTGTTGGTGATTTAGATACCGAAACTAGATAATACAATAAGCACATGGTGGATACGTCGCTGGTACTTCCTATACATAAGTTTGCTTATTGTATTACCTTTCGTGGCGTTATCCTGAATCACCATTAGGATTTAGGATTGTTTTGATTCAATAACTCAATATAACAGAACCCAGAACCCTTATAGCATCTATCTATCTTCATAGATTGATTCTTGTAGGATGTTTAAAGTACTAATATTGAAGTCCTTGATTGGATTCATTGTGTGCTTTAATGCGTATGTGAGTAGACAATGTAACAGAACCCAGAATCCTTATAGCATTTATCTATCTTCATAGATTGATTCTTGTAGGATGTTTAAAGTACTGATATTCCTTGATTGGATTTATTGTGTGCTTTAATGCGTGTTTACAAGTTGATTGACGATTATGTGTTTATGTGGTAGTTGTGATTTAGATAACGAAACGGGTGTAATAAAATAAGAACATGGTGGATACGCCGCTGGTATTTCCTATATATAAGTGTTCTTATTTTATTATTCTTGTAGCGTTATCCGAATCACTTTAGGATGTGTGTACAATTGTTTCAATGTTCAATTATCGAAATCCTCGTAGAATCTTCCATATCTTTATATGTTAGATTCTTAGAAGGATATCTAAAGTATTATCATGAATCATTGATTTGATTTATATAATACTCACACAGGTTTTGATAAATTTCAAAACTGTTATTATAAATCCTTAATTGGTTTTTTTCTAATAATACATTAACAAGTTTTACGATAGTTTAAACGAGATATCGATGTACAAATGGCATAAAAATTACTTAGTAATAATCATATTGCCATATACAAAACTATTTGTCACGAGTTTTCATAATCAAGATTATGTATTGTAATACTAAACTTTTGCCATCCTCTGGCTTCAAGATTTATTTTCTATCGACAACTCTCGTAGTTGCCAAAGTATTGCAATACCAAATGTTTTGTCATTATTTGGCTAACAAAACCTATGTATTCGCCGGCATTTTTATGCTGACCTATTTTCACATATGTTTCAGGTTATCAATTATTCAAGCATGCAACGCATAGGAATGCATTCAGGGCCTTAGACTTCTTAATCAAAAGACAATTACATGTATTTCTTTGTTTGTAAAACGATGTTAATAATAATGAAACAATTTAGTACCAGTAGTTGTGAGCAATTTGTAACGTGACTCCCCGATATTTTCGACGCGTGTTGTTGTATTACGCGATTGGGGTGTTACATTTTTGGATGTCCGGATATGGTCAGAACGCAAGATGCACGCGTATTCAAACTTTCGCAGTTTTGATGCTTTTAGTCCCTAAGATCAAATAAGCACATTTTCGAATACCGAACCCCTCAAAACTTATTTCTAAGCTATGTTAAGGGTATTTAGGGTATGTTTGGCTTATGATCTTGTTCCAGAGGGTTCGTCGCTATGCGAATCGGCAGACTTTTGCAGTTTGTCGCAAATAGTCTTTGTGATCGAATAAACTTGTTTTTGTCGTCCCTAACCCTTCGAAGCTTATTTCTAAGTTATGTAAAAGGTATTTAGGGTATGTGTAGCTTATGTCCTCATCCTGGTGTGTACGTTGCGTTAAACGGATTACGTTTAAGCTTCGGTTATCGAATTGCTTTCAAAGAAACAGTTTTTGAAAGCCCGAAATTTTGCACAAAGGTTACAATAAAGCCTTGAAATTGGGTTAACGGGGGTTAAACGCGTCGAAAAACAAGTTTTGGAGCTGCAGGGACCATTTCTGCCAACTTTGGAAAGATCAGATCTGCACTCTCTGGCGGCCAGCGAGAGAATTTGCCTATCTGGGTCGCGGGCCGCGAGAGATATCAGACCAGAAGCTGTTTTTCTTTGAAAAACAGCTGGTTTGATGGTTTGGCTGATTGTTTGCATGTTTGGGGACCAAGTAGAGTGTCCTACAAGCCCCTAATCAGATCCTAACACTTGTAGGGTGTGGATCATTCCTTGGAGAACACATTTACACTTGTCATGATCCTAGAAATGCAAGAACAACTATAAATACCCACCACCTTTGCTTCATCCATTGCTCATTCCATTCTTCTTATCTCCTAAGCTCTAAGTAGAGGCTACCCCACTATTTGGAGGCCTCTTACCTGAGTTTTCTAGTCATCTATCCATCCTAGAACACTTGTAAGTGTTCTTCCTAGTGTTGTTTATTTATTTCAAGCTAAAAGTCACACAGTGTTTGACTTTCGGCTTTGACTATGAATTGGTCAAGACAAAGTTCAATTGAACTTTGCAACGTGATCGTAATCACGATGGTTATAGTCCCTTCTGACTATACCTACTGATTACCACGTTGACTAGTCGAAGTGACGAGTCAAAGTTTCGGTCAAAATGCATGATTATGTGCATTTTGTGACGAAACTATTTTTGGGTATCAAAACAATTTGTTTTGATACTAAATCAGTTTTCTAACTTAGTTAAACATGTTTTAACATGTTTAGCTCGTCACTTCTAGGTTAGTGCTTATTTAGGGTCGTAAG
>JARYGA010025723.1:0-23743 GCA_030545235.1 Helianthus tuberosus
AATTCTTTACTATAAGACCGTTTAACCGACGACTTTGGACTGTTGACTGACGAATTTGACCCTCCAGACTCAGACTTTGACTCAGACTCCTCCTCAGTATCCAACACCTGATCGACCACCTTTTTGATTAACTCAGACTCATGATCAGTATCGGACGAGGTAAACGTGACATCAATGTTATCTGGTAAAACGTCAGTTGTGTCGGTTTTTAGCTTTATATTGACTGCTTTTTCAAGTTGCTCCTCGTTTGGTTTTCTAAGAGAGTACCCTTCCCAAATTGGAGGCGGACACTTGTTATATCTAACAGTCGGTTTCTTACCACTATCTTTCTTCTTTGGCTTCTCATCTTGAAAAGCTTCCATACCTGCAACAGTTGGGCAAATACGATCAATGAGATAATCAGAACTAGAATAACTTTGCGATAAACGTCTAATTCTCTCATTCTCGATCTTTTCTGTCTCCAACTCTTGCTTCCATTTAGCACTTTCTTCGATGTAAAAGTTGATGGCTTTCTGCTTTGTCATCATTACAGCATTCATCATTGTTAGTGCTTGTTCTCTTTCTGAATTTGTCTTTTGGAGACCAGTTACTGTTTTGTTCAAGACATCATAAGATTCTTTCACATAGTTGAGGTTGAACAGTAACTGCTCTTTCTTCTTTTTATTCTCAGCAATTATCTCGTCTTTTGCTGCACAACCCTTGCATACTTCCAAACACTTCTCGCAAGGCTTTACAACTTCAACAATCTTCTCAATCTCGATTGTCTTTACCACTTCAACCACTTTTTCTTCTTCAATCACCTTCTCTTCTATCTTCACTCGCTCAGTTTCAACCATCTCCTCAACAACACCTTCAACATTCTCTTTCTGAACAACATCTTCAGATTTCTTTAGTTTTTGTTCTTTAGCAGCTCGTTTCTCCTTCAGTTTCTCCATGCGATCTGCAAAATAGAAATGAAAACTTTCAGGAGAAAGATGAGATTTAGCAATATCGATATGTTTTTCTTCCTCATCATCACTATTGCTATCATCAACTGGTGACTGATCAAATTATACAGATTTTTCAGAATCAGCATCTGATAAACCAGAATCTGACGGTGTTTGATCAAATACAACTTCTTTTTCTGAAGTAACATCCTTCTGTACACTCTCATCTGCACTCTGTGAACTTTCATAAGCACTTTCTGAACTTTCAACAGAAACAACAGACTCGTTATCCACACTCTTTACAATCTCACCGATAGACTTCATCCATGTAGTAAACATATCTGGTTCTTTTACGATCTTGGCAATAAAAGCTTTGAAATTTCCATTCTTATCCGCAAACATATCCCAGCTGAAGCCTTCAGGAAGCCTCTCATCATCTTGATCGACTATGCATGCTTTGCTTTCAGGTGGTATGTAATCGTTCCAGTTAAAATTTCCCAAACACGCTCTCTTGGAATCCTCAATCTTTCTTCCATGAGACGTCTGTGAATCTTGTGATTGACCGACCTGCTGATAAATGGCTTTCCGGTAGTAGTCGTCTTTTCCGAACGGATTCTGAGCGCCACTAGCTTCCCTGTTCTTGCACTCCCGCTTGAAATGGCCTTTCTCCCTGCATCGAAAACAAGTAACTTTAGATTTATCAAAACCTAAAGTAGATACATGAGCATCAAGAAAGTCATTTCTCCCGGTAATCGTTTTGAACTTTTCAGCACGTCTAAGAACACCAACAAGACACCATTTGATGTCCATCAGTTCCATCTCTTCGGCGTCTATCTGATCATAATCCTCCTTTGTGAGCATAGGATTTCCGATCCGACCTGCAACTAGACCTTCATACGAGAGAAGCACAGAACCAAGTAATGCCATGTGATCTTTCGCAACCTCCTCAGAAAAACTTTGTCCATCTGGAAGATTCAAGGCAATATTGCATTGTATCACACAACCATTTCCCATTTTTGAGCTTTGATGCTGAAAACTTTCTGATAAACTCTTTGGATTTACACTCGGATATAATGAGAAACCACTGCTGCTTTTGTTTGAACTTTGATCAACTTTTTCCGTTGACTCTCCAGCACTAAAAGCAGTCTGGATTTTCGGGCTTCTTTCAGTTTCTGGAACACTACCTTTGTAATAAATTTTTACATCCTGTTGACCACTTGGACTATTCATCCTAGTGATCTTTTGCTGTTCCAAATCCTGACTTTCAATTTTCTCAATAAATTGACCAATTGTTAACCCATCATAAACCCCTGTGTTTTTCAGGATCATCAAATAAGTTCCCCACTCTTTTTGCGGTAACGCATCAGCTAATTTGTCTACCCACTCTTCAGGATCCTTTTTTATACTAAGCGTTGACATAGATCGCACCAAGTGGCAATAACGTTCAATCAGCTTCTTCGTATCTTCTCCCGGTAAACTACTGAACAAATCAAACTCTTTCTTGAGCAACGCCTTCTTGCTCTTAATCATTTTCTCACTACCCTCAAACTTAACACGTAAAGCATCCCAGATTGACTTTGAAGTTTTGTCATGCTGAAGCAGTATGAAAATGTCTTCTTTGATAGCTTGCTGAAGTAGACTAATCATCATCTTTTCAGCTCTATACATATCACGTTCTTGATCACTAAATTCAGATATTCTTTTGTCAACTTTCAAATCAGTCTGTGGCAAAACATATTTCTTCAAAATACACTCCCATTATCTCAGATGGTTTGCCTGAACCCAGTTCTCGAATCTATCTTTCCACCCGTAGTATTCTTCAATACTCATCAATTTCGGGGGCTTTTGGGTGGTTCCCGTCTCATTTTCTAAACTCATAGCTTGAGCAATAGCACCTGGACCAGACGGTGTTGCAAACGCATTATAGAACTCGGTATCCATGATGACTTAGCACGTTTTTCAAAAATAGTGACAAATAAGTGAAACTTGAAGATTGTACACAAGAGCGAAATCTCAGAAGTCCACAAAAGCGAAACTAGGGTTTGTCCGTATAAGCGAAACTATGATGTTCAGAAGAGCGGAACTACTGATGTCCTTTGGAGCGAAACCTTGATGAATCTTTGGAGCGAAACTTGTGTTCACAAAAGCGAAACTACAATGCAATTTGGAGCGAAACCTCTTAACTTTGTGACACAAGAGCGAAACTAAGTGTTCAAATAAGCGAAACTATACAATGTTCGTTTGAGCGAAACCTAGTCAGAGGTTGATTTGATCCATTTTTAGTCCATATTTAGGTCCGAAACTTTCCAGGGTTTGTTAATGTCCAATAACACACAATCTGTGAAATTTTGAGTGAATTTTGACCGGTAAAACTTTCTGAAATGATGAAAGAAGGTGTAGAAGTAAGAAATCTCGATGAATTCCAGCTAATCTCTGCAGAACTCCTCCTCTTGAGCTCTGATACCACTTGTAGGATCGTGATCTGACCCAAACGAGTCGTTCAGAGGTGTTCAACTTCGTTTCAGGTGCGGAATAATAAGAAACGGAGGTAGAAATAGCTAATTCTTCACTTAATCTACTGATTGTATTGATATGACAACTATTACAGCTCAATCTTCACACCGGCAGCACTTCTGTATGGAATACAAGACAATGTTCTCCCTGGTTTCGCTCAAAGGTGTCCCTATATATAGAGATGGTGGTTTCGCTCCAAGTGACATGTTCACATGAGCGAAACCTCATGTGTACAAATAAGCGAAACCTGACCATGACACATAAGAGAAACCCTATGCTATGACCATATGAGCGAAACCCTCTCCTAAGATACATACAATCTCCTGTTTTCTCGTAAAACGCGCCCTAATCTATACAATACAATGTAAGACTCGATACAAGACAAAGTCGACAGATGTAGTGCACCAACAATTTATTCAAATGTTATTATATTTTATCCCAATCACAAACTATATAGGATATTAGGGTGACATACAAAAGGCCTAGTCACAAGGACAATTTTAATTTATAATCCCTGATTTCATAGAATCAAGGCATTTAGGTTTGAACATAGTTCTTTACCTTTTCTTGACAGGGAGTCATAGACTACAGCTATCTTTTGTCTTATATGACAATGAATATGGCCCATAGGCACCACATCACTAATGGATGTTTAATATATGATCATCTTAATTGATGACTTGAACCCATGATTTATGGATCATTTAGGAATCTGAAAGGAATCCAATATAAGGATGACATGTGTGATTTAATGAATCACATCTACCAGGAGTGTTAACATGTTCTCAGATGTCAACAAGGATTTGAATCTTTTAAATAGGTTTTACCATCATGGCCAGGTCTATAGTGACGTGCATGCTAGGTTATACCCTTTTAAGATTCTTATTTAATAATTAAAGGCAGATTATTTTAAAAGGAATGATATTTTTGATTTATATATTTTAGTTATACATATAATGGAAAAATGAAATTTTAAATTAAACATTCCATTAATAATTAATTGAAAAAAAAGAGTACATAATTGCCCTAAACGGGACTTTAACAGAAATAACTTGCCCACGCAGGGGCTAAACTGAAAATACAAGTCCTCGCGGGGACTGAATACATAAATAGATGTCCACGCAGGGACTTGATTAAAATAACAATAATACAAATAGGGATTTTAATGGTCCCTCTTCTTCTTCCTTTTTATTAAGCTTGCCAGACCCTTGAGTAGTCCCTGGCGGCTCCTACGCTCTTCTTGAACTTCTTGTTCTACCTGGTTCAGTCTCTGGAGGATTTCCTCCTGTTCCGGCAGGGAAAACCGTGGCGGCTGCGGCTACTGCTGGTGCGGAGGTTGGTAAGGTATTGGGTATTGATACCCATGCGGTGGGTATCCCGACTGGTATGAAGTCCCAAAAGGTCCTTCGGGGTGAAGGGCGTTGTAGTTGGCCGCCTCCAGGTACGGGTCGACGGCAGGGGCATTATAATAGTTATAGCCAGGATAAGCTGGCTATTCAAACGGGTTACATGCCGTGGAACCGGCGTAAGTAGGAATTGGGTTATTATAACCCATGTGTGGTGGTGCGACTGGCGCAGAGTCCACCTCAGAAACGGGGTTTGAAGGCCCACCCATCTGTGGGTCTTCATGTAGTGGCGAGTAGTGACTACCACTAGAATGCTGAGGGGTGCCGAAATGAAAGTCCCCTCCTCGCACAGACATTCGTGCGCCTGATCTCCTTCGCCTCGGTGGCTCCGGAGGCGGTTGTCGTACTGGTGGCGGTGGCGTGACCGCCACAAAGCGTGAATCCTCAGAAGGATTCTGCTGCTGCTACTGCTGCTGAGAGTTGAAAGAGGGAGTAAACTCCTAGGGATAGGAGGCAAATCTTGCCTCGTAGCTGTCTGGGCCCCGATAAGGTGACCCATGAAAAGACGACCCATCAGATATTTCGATGGGGTGAGTTGGTGTTCCGGTTGGCGGCTGGGCAGGTTCTGGATCCTCGTCCATGTCCATCGGGAAATGGTCCTCCGGTCCCAACGGGTTATAACCCATTGGTTCATCAACTTGGTTTGCTGGGTTGAACTGGCTTTGAAAGTAAGGGGTAGGGTCGTTGAAGGAGTGGTGAGAGTTAGAGCGTTGAAGGGGTATGAAAGAATGGTAGGATTTATGGGGTTCATTTTCGGACTGAGGTCCGAAGGAGTTTAAGTAGGAGGGTGATGAGCTTAGCGAGACTGAACGCTTCGCGGGTTCCAGGTAGGTTCTCCAATCCTCTTGGGGATCGGAGCTGAGGTTGATTGATGGCGTATGCCGGGGTGAAGGCCCGACTTCATGATCGTTTCCCGTGATAGGACCCTTCCCTCGTCCTCTTCCTCTCATACGCGGCGGCATTTTTGTTCCTGTCAAATCAAACAAAAAGGACAAGGAAAACAATAAAGGACAAAATAAAGATTAGGATTTATCCCTAAGTCCTTTGCCTAGACTCAGAAGTCGAGGAATGTGCAAACTGTGTCATTGACATTAAACATATAAAGGCTAGTGTTTAATTCACTCAATGTTGGCTCTGATACCAACCTGTCACACCCCGATATTTCCACGTATTACCGGTGGGCCCGGTGGGGAGTATCGTGACGTAGTTGATATCATCATAGTCAATAATCACGGTTTAAATGCACAGCGGAAGTCTAAGTAAAATATTTTACAAACCGATTTGAAAGTAACATAAAATATTAAAAAAAAAACGGAATGTAAAGGATCCACAGGCGGATCTAAATAAAAGAAACGTTTGTTCAACAGATTTCTAAGTGACCGAGCTTGCAAGACTCTTTATTTAATCACTCTGGAGTAGCCAGCCTATTTCGCTTAGTACCTGCATTTAAACTTTTGGAAAATACGTCAGTTTACACTGGTAAATACAATTAACCGACTCATTTTGAAAATGTTTAAGAAAATTGATTTGAATGCACAAGGCACAAAATATCTTTTATAACTTGGGATAATTATTTAAATATAAACTTGTAAAAGAATTACATGTTTGTTATACGTTCAGTAGCCCGGGCTGAATACCGGGTTAAAGATTAATTGACACACCACATAATATAATCCCGTGATGAGTTATTCTCGAACGGCGGTTATATCTTTTTATATATGCACCGGCAGGTGTATGCCTACACCCCGTGCTTAGGTCGTGGCCATTTCGATGAATGATGCCAAGGATATCCAGGACATGGTCATTAACCCCCCAAAGGCTTTAAGCAAACCAAACAGATTAAACGGGTCATCTCAATAAATTAACCTTCATATGATTAACAATTCAATGCCCGACCAAGCGGTATTTTGTATACCGTACCCCAAGCCCGTTTAAGGGAAAATAAGTTAAAAGTATTTACTTAAGCTTAAAATAATATTTTAAATCTCAACCGTAACCAATCGGAAAGTGCGATATCTTTTACTGGTCTCCTAAATCTGGAAATGAAGGTTTTAATAACCTATTAGATTCCTAACGGGTCTTATCTTAGACCGGTTAGTTTTAAAGGAAGATATACGGTTCAAAACGCGAGATTAAGCAAGGACCGGATTAGAATGTGATTTAGACCCGAAAAGTTTGAAGACTTGTATAATATGGGTAAACTACACACATTCTGGATTTTGAGGTAAAAATGATAAGGTTTGACCCGTTTCGGTTAATTTATGCAAACTAGTTACATAAACCGCACCGAACACGAAAAATGCATAACGGGTAAACAAATGAGTCATGAACAGGTTTCCTAAGTTAATATGCTTAAAATATGTTATGATATCAGTAGGATACCTTCCATTATGCCAAAAACGGATTCAATGTCAAATAAAGGCCCGTAGGGGTATTTTGGTCATTTTAAAGGTTATAAAAGAGGTTAATTATAAATCTGAGGTCCAGGTCTGATATAATCAGTAAAAATAGTTATTTTTGCAGGTCATATCAGTAGGGTATTGCATATATGTGAAATTTTATCATATATAACCAAACTATGCACCGTAGGGGCATTTTGTTAATTTCACATAAGCTTTAAAGGTCAAATTTGGAAATCTGATTACAAAACTTTTGCTTACTGTAAAAATACAAAAATTTACTTAAAACATCAGTAGGTATTAAGTTTTATATGTCAAAATAGTTTTTAATCCATACTATGCGTTTAAAACGCGTAGAAGTCGGTTTTAAGCGATTTTCGGGTTACAATAAGAAATCTGAGTTTTTGATCAGTTTATAAAGTTCAAAATATTTTATTTATCATATAAAATCAGTAGCAAAAAGTTTGGTATCAAAATGTTATGTAAAACTCATTTTATTAGCAAAAAGGGTAAAACCGACAATTACCGAATCAGAGCAAGAACCCTATGTTATGCTCAGTTTAAAAATAAATAAAAATCTTCAAAAATCACAAAATATTATATTACATCAGTGGGTAAAAGGTTTGGTGTCAAAAATTGGGTTTAAATAGGTTTTATGCTAATTACGCCGTTTAATTAATAAAAAGCTTTTCAATTACGCTATTGAGCATAACTCTTAATCTAGACCTCAAACTAATGTCAAATTTTTGGGACAAGTTTATAATTCAGTAATAAAGGTTTACGTCCTCTCAAATTTTCAAAAATCTTGTTTTAAGGTCAAAAGTGCATTATGGTCAATATTTAAGCAATTAACGGAAACATGCAAATGAATCGGATAATTAAGGACCTGTGTTATATAATCTCAGAGGGTTATACTAACATGTAATATGGTCCTAAAGGAACTTTAAGGCATATCTAAAACATACTAATTCAGGTCAGAACTGAAAGTCAAAGCAAAAGTCAACCTTTGCGACTTTCGGTTGCGAACCGAGCTTAAACTCAAAATTGTCGGGTTGAACATGCTTAGACATCTTCTTACATTAATTACCAAGTTATATAAGTGTTAAAACAGGTTTCATAGCTTCTACATTGCTAATTATGATTTTATTTGCAAAATAGCTTTCTGTTGACTTTTTATAATTACGTTTGACCCGACAATTGACCTAGTTAGAGTGGGAATCAGAGGGTGCCCTTTTAAGGGTTTATTACCCACATTTTTACCAACTCAAAGCTACTTTCAATTCGAGAATTGACTGGACCATTAGTGATTAATCACTAAGTCAAATCTTAATTACGACGGCTTTGACTTTAGGTCATTAAACTAATAAAACACTAATTAGAGAGGTTAAGGAAGCTTACTGAAGTACTTAGCACGATTTAGAAGCTAATGGAATCTTGTTTGAGGTCCAAAGAGCTCCTGAAATTCAGTTTGAATGATTTTCCAACTGCAAGCAAAATGTTACAACCAAGGGTGCTTATATAGTGATTTTGATTGAACAAGATGATGCCTACAAGGTCTAGGATTGATCCCAGATGAGTCCAAGTGCCCCCTATGCATGAAAAACCACTGGTGCAGCTCCTGAATTTGAAAACCAGGCTTTTAAGGCGGTGGAACTGGCTTTACTCGCAGCTGTGCAGAGAATCTGCCCAGGTTAGGCCATCGTGTCGCTCGACGGCAGAAGGTGGTGGTGGTGGCGAGACGCCACCATGTCCATTACCTGACCAGCAACTTTCAATTAATGACATTTCACCCCCTAGACCTTCTAAAACGTAATTTCTTCCATTTTAAGCACTTTTAACCCATTTAACTTTTATTCTTGTGATCCATGAAATATAACCAAACACCCTTTGGTCCGGTTTCGTTAAATGATAACCGAAAACATAAATTTTGCCTTGTTGACGCTTTTAACCCCTTAATTACGAAAGTTAGCGTATCTTTCTCATATGATATCGAAACCTTGTGAAATTTTTATCACTTATTCTTGGGAGTATAATTAATCGTTACAAGGCTCCGGGTTCGCTAAAAGGTCACTCAGAGGTATAACTTAAACATGTTGACACATTTAGCCCTCGCGTCTTGTAAACTTTCACTTTCTTCCACAAAAGGTTTCATGCGCTTCATGATTCATTCGTTTAAGGGTATAAACATCGTGTAGAGTTGTTGAAAGGCAAAACTATCAAATGTTGATACTTTGTAATCCTTATATACATATACTTTCTTCGTTTGTCAACTTTTGTCCCTCATAATCAATTCGTTACACGTTTAAAGTCCATGACACGTGTCTTTATTATATTGGTCACGTTTTTACGAGGTGTTACATTGCCGGTACGTTTTTGGTTAATGATGTTTTTGCTAAAGTATTATTTGACTCTGGTGCGAACCAAAGTTTTATTAATACTTCATTTTGCAAAATTCTAAATCATCCATTAACTAAACTTCAACAAGAATGTCTAGTAGAGACAACAAATGAAGAATCCATTAAGATTACTGAATCTTGCAGGGAGCAAGAATAGAAATTTTAAACCATAATTTTATTGCTAATCTTTACCCAATGAATTTGGCTAGATTTGATATCGTATTAGGAATGGATTGGTTAGTAGCCAATAAAGCCAGTATTCTATGTGATCACAAGTCAATCCAAATAAGTTCGCCAAAGGGTGAAAAGATCACAATCAAAGAAATAAACCATCTCGATCTGAGAAATTCATCTCTGTAAATGAAAACTGCAAGTTGTGCAAGGAAAGGATCATTAGTGGATATGATTTCTATAGTCATTAACACTAAAGGAAAAGAATTGAAAGATATTCCCGTAGTATCTCAATTCTCAGATGTTTTCTCAGAAGAATTACCAGGACTACCGCCAGACAGGGAAGTTAAATTCAGAATTCATCTGCTACCAGGGACAGCACCGATTGCCTAGGCACCTTACCGTTTGGCACCAGCAGAGATGCAAGAATTGAAGAAACAGTTGGACGAACTTTTGTAGAAAGGATTCATACAGCCAAGTTCATCACCATGGGGAGCACCAATTTTGTTCGTCAAGAAGAAAGACGGGTCAATGCGTATGTACATTGATTACCGAGAATTGAACAAAGTCATGATTAAAAATCGGTTCCCATTACCGAGAATCGATGATCTGTTCGATCAATTGCAAGGAGCTCGATTCTTTTCTAAGATCGATTTAATCTCAGGATATCATCAATTAAAGGTACAGGAAGAGGACATTCCTAAAACTGCCTTCAGAACAAGGTATGGCCATTATGAATTTACTGTCATGCCATTTGGTTTAACCAATGCCCCAGCCGCATTTATGGACATGATGAACAGAATATGTAAACCATATCTTGATAAATTCATAATAGTTTTTATAGATGATATTCTAATTTACTCTAAAAGTAAAAAGGAACATGCAGCGCATCTGCATGCACTCCTAAATTTGCTGAGAAAAGAAAAGCTTTATGCTAAATTTTCGAAATGCGAATTCTGGTTAGAAGAAGTGCAATTTCTTGGACATTTAGTTAATCATGAAGGAATTCATGTGGATTCCACAAAGATTGAGGCAATTACCAAATGGAAAGTCCCTGAATCACCAACGGAGGTGAGAAGTTTTCTCGAACTAGCAGGTTACTATAGACAGTTTATCCAAGATTTTTCCAGGATAGCCATTCCCTTAACCAAATTGACCTGTAAATCTGTTAAGTTTGAATGGGGACCAAAACAGGAAGAAGCCTTTAGAGTTCTTAAGCAAAGATTAACCAACGCACCCATACTAACGTTACTAGAAGGAACTGAAGACTTTGTAGTCTATTGTGACGCTTCTAAATTAGGTTATGGATGTGTGTTAATGCAACGTCAAAAGGTTATTGCCTATGCCTCTAGACAACTTAAGAATCATGAAGAGAATTATTCAACCCATGATTTAGAGTTAGGAGCCATAATTATTGCCCTTAAGATTTGGAGACACTATTTATATGGAAATAAATTTGTATTCTTCACAGATCATAAGAGTTTAAGGTACATTTTTTAGGAAAAAGAGTTAAATATGAGACAGAGATGTTGGATGGAAATTCTTAGTGATTATGATTGTAGTATCCAGTATCATGCAAGAAAAGGTAATGTAGTAGCTGATACCTTAAGTTGAAAGTATCACGAAAAGCCAAAAAGAGTACGTTCTCTTAAATTAAATCAGCAGATAGATTTAAATGAACAAATTAGAAAAGCACAAGAATCAGTGATCAAGGACGATACTGAAAAATTGAAAGGAATGATCAAGGAATTAGAACAAGGGACATATGGAATTTGGAGATTCCATAAGAAAAGGATGTGGATACCTAAACAAGGAAACCTACGTCACCAAATATTAGAAGAAGCTCATAAGTCTAAGTATATGATACATCCTGGAAGTGATAAAATGTATCAAGATTTAAGAAAGAATTTTTGGTGGATAGGAATGAAAAATGATATAGCAGCTTATGTTGCCAAGTGTCTAACCTGTTCACAGGTTAAAGCTGAACATCAAAAACCCTCAAGTTTATTGCAGCAGTTAGAAATGCCTATATGGAAATGGGAATTGATAACATTGGACTTTGTTACCAAATTACCCAATACAAGAAAAGGTAATGATACAATCTGGGTGATTGTAGATAGGCTAACCAAGTCTGCTCATTTCTTACCAATGAAGGAAACTTTCAGTATGGAACAGTTAGCCAAGTTATATGTAAATGATGTAGTTTCATTATAAGGTATTCCTTTATCTATTGTTTCTGATAGAGATAGCCGTTTTACTTCTCATTTTTGGACTAGTTTCCAAAAACCAATGGGAACCAAGTTAAATCTAAGCACCGCTTATTATCCTCAAACGGATGGACAAAGCGAAAGGACAATTCAGATAATAGAAGATATGCTTAGAGCTTGTGTAATTGATTTCGGAGGAAATTGGAATGATCATTTACCATTAATAGAATTTTCTTACATTAACAGCTATCATACTAGTATTAATGTTGTACCATTCGAAGTACTTCATGGACGAAAGTGCCGGACTCCAGTCTGTTAGGCATAAATTGGAGAAAAGCAATTGTCTGGACTAGAAATAGTACAAGAAACAACGGACAAGATCATTCAAGTCAAGGAAAGACTAAAAGCAGCACGCGATCGTAAAAAGAGTTATGCTGATAACAAGCGAAAGCCATTGGAATTTCAAGTAGGAGACAAGGTATTATTAAAAGTTTCTCCTTGGAAAGGAGTAGTCAGATTCATCAAAAAGGGAAAGTTGAGCCCCAGGTATGTTGGACCTTTTGAAATTATTAGAAGAATAGGACCTGTAGCTTACCAGCTACAACTGCCAGAGGAAATGGCAGGGATACATGATGTATTTCATGTATGTAATCTCAAAAAGTGCTTAGCTGATGAATCATTAGTGGTACCTCTTAAGGACATAGAGGTAAATGAGAAACTTAAGTTTGTAGAAAAACCACTACAAATTGAAGACAGGAAAGTCAAGAATCTCAAACACAAGAGATTAGTTCTGGTCAAAGTAAGATGGGATTCCAAGAGAGGGCCAGAATATACGTGGGAGCTTGAATCAGAGATGCAGAGGAAATATCCACACCTGTTCCAGTAGACCTCGAGGACGAGTTCTAAAACAAGGTGGGGAGGATATAACAACCCTCCTAAAATATTTATAACACCCCTATTCGCCCTAAAATACACCCCGTATACGTAATATGGCCCTAAATACCTTTAATCTTATAAAAATTAAATAAAAATGAAATTCAGTACTCGCTCGCAGGGCGCGAAGCCCTTGTGTATATTTGTCGCGGGCCGCGACCAGGTGGACATTAGGCGCAACCCTAGGCCGCCACGTGTCCCACTCGGTGTCGAAGCTAGTCACCAACTCAGCAAGGCTAGGCCCTACATCCCCTAGCTCGCGGGGCGCGACGGCCCCTTGTGTATCCTTCGCAGGCCGTGAGAGAAGGTCGATCAGACCCTATAAATAGAAGGCATCGGCCTTCAGTCCTAACTCGTTCAACAATTCTCTTTCTCTCTCAAAATTCTGAAGTGTAGAAATTATATCGGGCATAATACCCCCTAAATAGTGAAGCTCTGCCTCGTTGTAAGTATTATAAGCCCCGGTTATATATTAGATACGCTGCACGATTGATCTAGTGCTCCGTAACGACTGTCGAGGCTCTGCCCGTCGTAGTCGTTGGAGTTCTGTCTCGGGAAGGGTATAACTAATGTAAATTGGGTTATTATACTAACACGTGTGCATTGTTTAATTAATAGATTATAACCAGGAAGTTACAAGGAAAATACCTAAATTAGCAATGTGAGTAATCTCCATTTTGGTGAAACCTTTTTGTAAACTATTTTTACAAAACCTCAATTGTTTTCTATTATAATGAGTAACGATTGAGTATTTGTAATTCTACAATTATCGTCGGTATGTTGGGGTTTTGTATACAAAATTTGTTACTACACTGTGAGTAGTAACATGACCACAAGTCAGGATTGACAGTGCCATGGGTGGTAATTAAAGTAAGAATTGGAAACAAATATAATTGCGAGATGGCCCTCAATACTGTAAAATGATAAAACCTGTTTGATTAAACTGGGATTCACTCACCAGTATTTCCCACTGACAAATGTTTTTTTTTTAAAACGTGTTTCAGGTAACAAAATGTGAAAGCCAAACAGAAGCCAGCTGGACAGCACTGAAGGCTTGGAAAATGTGGCTATAAAAGTTAAATAAAGAGATGTTTTGATTCAATAAATTTGGGTTTATCCCTATAAACATGTTTGTAATAGAAACTTGGGTTTTACCCATGTGTTTATTATTATAAAAATGTGGTATTTTACTCTGATAAAATATTTCCTAACTACAGTCCTAATGTAAATTCCGCTGCCAAAATGATAAACACCACTGATACTGACTCGCAGCCGCCTGTTCCCAAGAGATAGGGGCCGGGGGTTGCGACATCTACACATGTTACACATCATATAATGTGTAATCTTAATATGTAAATACATGCAATATTACACATGTGTTTGTGACAATTGGACAAAACCGGTAATTTCCGTACTATTTTATTTATTATTTATTCCTGCAATTATGTGCTTAAACGTCAACACTAAGTGCATATTTGCTTTACATATGAATTCGTGCATGTTTTATACTTCCAATATAGCATTGTGCACCACGTTAAGCGTTGCGTCGAAAAGACTAGTAAACTCACCGGTAAGACAAGCTGCGTCAGCATAACTATAGAATACAATTAGACAATAGATTTAGGGCCTAGATATAGGTCCAATATCAAAAATACATTGAAACCCAAGTGTTGGTACAAGGGTTAACATAAACACTTTCCAGAAGCTAAAATAAGCACCAAAAACTGTCCGAAACGCACTTTAAACACATAATTCTGCACAATTCAGCAAAATTCAGCTCTTACAAGTAAAAATAACATTCAAAAATAGTGTTTACTCATCCATAATAACTTGTAAAGTGTCCGGAATGAAAACTGTCACAAAAGGTACTTCATACCTTGTAAAATTCACAACTTAGCACATTAACGAACCGACAACCGAACGATTAACCAGACACTACCGGAAACATCAAAAATAGACTAGAAACATAGTTTTAGTGTTATAAGACTAGTTATTACCATTAAACATCTTTTACATCTAAAAACCCCTAAAACACTTAATCCCTAACTAGATCCCTTCATTTTCAACTAAATAACATAACTACACCTAAAATTCAACCAAGACCCCCCCCCCCCCAAATGAAAGACGGTAAACATGTGGGTCCCTCAAGCCCACATGTTGTCTCCTAACCATTGATTATTTCCATATTGGTTATAAGGGTTGTTTTATGGAGAATGAATGCACATGGGTTATAAGGTCCCTAAATCCCCAACATAATCTCACTTTGTTTCAAACCATCTCAAACACTCAAACTACCTTCTTCCTCCCTCCTAGTCTCAGCCAAGAACACCACACATTCACCATCATTTTTATGCAACATTTAAGAGTATCCAAATGTCACACCCCGATATTTTAACCACAAACCGGTGGGCCCGGTGGGGAGTATCGTGACGTAGTTGATATCATCATAGTCAATTATACACAGTTTATAGTACAGCGGAAGGCTTGGTAGAAATTACTATTACAAACCGAAAGTTCAAAGTACGAATAAAAGAATATACAGACAGTTATAAGAAAGGATCCACAGGCGGATCTAAATATAATACAAAAACAAAGTTCAACAGACTCAAGGCATTACGGACTTGCAAGATCCTCTACTTAACGCCCAGAAGCTCGCAACCTAGTACGTGTAGTACCTGTCACTTAGTCTTTTGAAAATACAACAGTTTACACTGGTAAATACAATTTACCGACTCTTTTGAAAATGTTTATGAAAATGGTTTAGATGCACAAGGGACAAAAATTCTTTTATAACTTCTGATAATTATATTATAATCTTGTATACAGATTTACATGTTTGTCATACATTTAGGGCCCTGTATAGAAGCCGAGACATGATTAACCAACACACCACTAATATAAACCCACAAGGAGTTATCCCCAACAATGTGGGTATATCTTTTTACATACGCAACTGTCAGGTGTATGCCTACACCCCATGCTTAAGTCATGGCCATTTGCAATTAAATGACCCGAGGATATCCAGGACATGGTCGCATTAACCCCCAATGTTTATGTTATCAAACAAAACGGATTAAAACGGGTTATGTAATTTATTAATCACAATCTGATTAAATGCTTCCATACCTGACCAAGCAGTAATATTTTACCGTATCCCAAGCTCGTATAAAGAAAAATAAGTTCAAAGTATTTACCTGAGTTTCTAAATGCAAGATGTATCTACTCAGCCGTATAATGTAATTAGACTCGTGAAGGTAGCTTTTACCGGGGCTTCCTAATCTGGAACGAAGGTTTTATTAACCTATTAGATTACTAACGGGTCTTATTTAAGTCTTAGACTTAGACCGGTTAGTTTAAAGGACGATTTACGGTACGAAACGCTAGATTAAGCGATGACTGGATTGGAATGTAATTTAGACCCAACAAGTATGGAGGCTTGTATAATATGGGTAAACTAAATACATTCTGGATTTTGAAGTTTAAATGATAAGGTTAAACCCATTTCGTTTAATTTATGCAAACTAATTACATAAACCGAACCGAACACGTATAAGCATATACGGGTAACCGGATGAGTCATATACAAGTTCCATAAGTTATTATGCTTAAAATATGGTATGATATAAGTAGGATATCAACAAATATGCCAAAAAAATATTTTAAAACCGAATTAAGCCTTATAAGGGCATTTTGGTCATTTTATGATTTATAAAAGGGGTTTATATGCGAACTGAGGTTCTGGTCATAAACCTTCTGTAAAAATATTTAATTTATGTTATATTAACAGTAGGATATCATATATATGTGTTGTTTACCATTTATGGCCAAACTATGCCCCAATAGGGCATTTTGGTCATTTCACACATAGTTTTAAGGACTTATTTGGGATTCTGAGTTCATGACTTATACCTATTAAAAAAATATAAAAAAATTATTTCTAAAATCAGTAGGTAATAAGTCTTGGGTGCTAAGTATTGTTTAAAACCATACTATGCACCTTATTGTCGTAAAAATCGATAAATGACGATTATTTCGATGTTAAGGGAATTCTAAGGTTATGACTTGCTTTGAATGGTCAAAATAATGTATTTACTATATGATATCAGTAACAAAAGGTTCTTGCTTGTTAATCTTATTTAAAACCCCATTTATGTGTGAAAAGGCCATAATCGTCATTTATTAACATAATACGAAAACGCATGCATAACCCAGTAAGTAATCTGACTTGAAATCCCAATTAGTCCTAAATATGATATCATAATAGTGGGTAATGAGTTTTATGTCAAAATTATGTTTAAAACTTAATTTGCATGCAAAAGGGTAATTTAGTCCTTATAAAAGCATGTTTTGCGATTTATTATATAACTTCAGTTTGTGACCAGAATTTAAATGTCACACCCTGGCTTTGCGGAAGCGTGGTTAATTTTGGTGTGACTTCTTAATACCATAGCTTAACCATAACAAGCTATATGAATTTAAAAACCATGCAAGTCATCCATTAAGTTTTGAAAATCAAAATACAGTACCATTGTTTTAACCAACCACCATAACCTTGTTTAACAACATTACAAACTAAAACATAACATAAACGTGGTTTAAGGACTGTGTCTTGTCCAGGAAAGAGACACATCCCCTAAACCCTGATGACTCCATGACAAGTGCAGCGGAAAACGTTCCATACCGTGCCAGATCCGTTTAATTTCCTGAAATACATGTGAGTTGAAAAATCAACAATAATGTTGAGCGAGTTCATGTGCAAGTGAGTAAGTAAAAACACTTGTAAGTATAAAAGTTTCCTGGTATGTAGCAGTGTAAGAGGACTTGTGATCACCAATGGTTTGCAAGGCCATTAGCATGTCGTGAAATGCAAGTAGGAAGACACAACCCTAGCTGATTTTGCGTTGGGTACCAAGTCACTCCGGGTCCGTTCTGTTAGTCCTCTGTGAGGCCTGTTCTGGTGGGCCGGGAGCTGGGCTCGCTACACCCAAATAGATCTACCGCTCGAGTCCCTCGGTGTTCTAACTACCCAATTCACATGATCTAAACCTCCTTACGTAAATCATACCGTGTATAAAGTACTTGTAAACAAAGTAACATGTATTTCACCCCCGTAGTTAAGTAAACAGTTAGAGAAAAGGGGGACATGAACTCACAGTGAATGCGCGTCTCTACCAAGTGTCTCCAATACAGTAAGCTGTGCAACGACCTACAAGTGCTACTTCTATTAGACGGACGGCCGTGCTTTAGCTTTATAGTTTAAGTCTTTGGGAAATAGTTAGACAACTATTTCGTGTTCATGTTCCGTACACTTGGCAGTTATTCTACTTCCCAAGGATGGGGGATACAATACATGTGCGTAAGTTACGTTTTATCAATCTTGTGGTAATGTAATTACCGGTGTAACTTATATGTTTGTGGAAGCGTTCGTAAAGTTTTGGAATCATTAACGCTTGTAAATATTATTTTTACTCTAAAATAATATTTATGTATTTTCACAAAATAATCATAAACAGTGTTGTGACAAAATATACTTATCACGTTAATCTTTGTGAAAATCCCACCTCCGAATATTTAGTAAATAAAGTCATGGCGAAATTTTATGTTTCGACAATATGTCCAAAGATAGTTCTAACACTTGTTGTGTAAAAATTCTAAGTGTTAGGTTTTTAGGAAAATTTCGCCAGAGTTTCCTCTGTAACTGGAGGTGGCCACGCTTTCAAGCGTATCATTTTCTTTTAAACAAATCAATCAACAATTTCTTTATTCAATCAAACAATTTCCGACACATCAAACTAGTCGACAAGTATGTAAATTTGCATAATCGCATGAACTTGTAGTTTTTCCGCATCTTTAATGTAAATCATCTTCATATATTTAGATCTTTATATAAAGTAGCTTTAACCTTGTAAAAACTTCGTGTTTGGAAAAATCCGTCTTTACAACTTCTAGTAACAAGTGACAAAACTACTTCTTTGTCGGGTCTCCTTTGTTTCACAAGTGTTTAAACACTTGTGGTTTATAAAACCATATTTACTAGTGTAAGATCCACTTTTTAAAATACATGATTTCTCAAATGTGTGGTTCTTTAAAAATACCACTTGCGGATGCGTAGATCCGCTAGTTTTAAACACCATTTTACCGGTTAAATTACTTTTACACAAGTAAAATATTTTCACACAAGTTCATGTATCTTGTGTGGTAGAGTTTCGCCTTTTAACCCTTGTGGTAACCAAAAACAAGCTTATGTGAAGATACATGATCTTACAAAGTCGGGTTAAACGGAGATCCGAGCTACCACATCATAGATCGGGTCTAGATAAACACATATTTCAAGTCCTACGACTTTTACACAAGTTATATGCTATTAACCACCATTTTAAGTATTTTACTAGACTTTTGATCATCATCTTTCATTTTAACGAGATTCAACCGACAATATTCCTTTTACCCACTTTAGATGAGTATAAAAACAAGTTTTAAATGTTATACCTCTAGCTCAAGGCTAGGGAAGATCTTTGGCGAAAAAGAGGTGGATAAAAGCTAACGGTAGAGGTCCTTCGTGTTCCGCTTGCACCAAAGCTCCTAATATGAGACCCTTGAAGCTTGAATGATCTTGGAATGATGATGATGGAGGTCGAAGATGGTTGTAGGTGTGGGGGTGGGTTCGGCCGAGAGCCAAAGGGAGCAAGAGAGAGAGTTGGAGTGTGTTGTGTTAAGTGATAAATATCTCTAGTGATTAGTTTGTATTTATAGACAAGTTAAGATGGTATTACCCAATGGGTAATGTGTAGCCTAGATAATTAACAAGGATGATTAGGAGATCTTGCAAGGTACATGTGTGTCCCCTAGGGGACCGAAATCGTAAGGGGGGGGGGGGGTTATTTGGTTAGTTTGTAACTAATCTCCAAGTATTAGTTAGGTTAATAGGATTTTAATATTAGTTACTAGAGTGTTATGTATTAACACGGGTGTTAGGGTATACGGGGACCCTAACTGGCTCAGAAAAATAAAAATAGTGAAAATAGTAATATTTTCATGTTCCGGGTAAAGTCCGGGTGTTCAGTGGGATAGTAATCCGTTAAAGTGTTACAAAGGCTTTAAAGTGTCGTCATTACATTTTTAGTGACACAATTTGTTTTCCCGACACTCTAGAAAGTGTCTAGTAATATTTTCTCATGTTCTGGCACTTTACTAGTCAGCTAGAAGCTGGTTTAATTATTAAAGTGCTGTGTTTGGTACTTAAAGTACGTTTTTGGCACATCCGAATCAGTGTATCTTATTCCTAGAGACGCGGTACCACAACCCTTATATCCTACACTCACTACCAGTGTAGCCAAAATATTTGAGGCTCTTAATAGGCCTGAGAGGCAGTGTCTGCCTGATGCTGGTTATATCAGCATGTTTATTGTGTATCCATTTAGTGCTATTGTGCTTTTTGTGCATCATGTTTGTCACTAGGGTTCAACATGCAAATAATGTAGTGACAGCAAATAAAGTATGATGCAAGTATGTGCATGTATCAGTATGCAGGTAGCAGTTTATCAGCTAGTTTCAACAAGCACAGTAATTAAGCAGTAATTATTCATTAATTAAGTTGTACGGATACCTGGTTTAGTGCGGGTTGTCACATTCTCCCCCCGTTAAATAAATTTCGTCCCGAAATTTAAGTCCTGCTTGTAGATGCAGCGTTCTTAGGAAATAAGTGGGGGTATTTCTCTTTCATCCGGTCCTCACGTTCCCAGGTGAATTCAGGACCATGTCTGGCATTCCAACGAACTTTGACGAGTTTGACACTGCTCCGGCGGGTCTTGTTAACTTTCCAATCCGTGACCTCAACAGGTTCTTCGACGAAGTGGAGCGTGTCGTCAATATGAATCTCGTCGATGGGAATGGCAACGTCAATTTGAGTTGGACTTTTCTTTAAATTGGATACATGAAATGTATCGTGAACACCATTTAGTTCAGCAGGTAGGTCCAACTTGTATGCTACAGTTCCAATTCTTTCCAGAATTCTGAAAGGACCAATGTAGCGCGGATTTAACTTCCCACGCTTACCAAAGCGTGCTACCCCCTTCCAGGGTGAAACCTTCAATAACACCATTTCTCCGACTTGGAAGTCCACATGCTTCCGGTTTGGATCCGCGTAGGCCTTTTGTCTGTGGCGAGTAGCTTCGATGCGTTTAAGTATTTGCGCAATCTTGTCTGTCGTCTCTTGGACGATCTCGGGACCAGCAAGTTGCCTATCACCTGCGTCAGACCAGCATAGTGGTGATCGGCACTTGCGTCCGTATAGGGCCTCAAATGGCGCGACACCAATACTGGTGTGGTAGCTGTTGTTGTATGAAAATTCGACCAACGGTAAATGTTTATCCCAGCTACCTCCCAAATCCATAACACATGCCCTCAGCATGTCTTCCAACGTTTGTATCGTTCGCTCGCTCTGGCCGTCTGTTTGCGGATGGAACGCAGTGCTCAGATTCAATTGTGAGCCAAAAGATTCTTGGAAGGATTGCCATATCCTTGACACAAACCTTCCGTCTCTATCAGAGATGATCGAGAGAGGTACTCCATGACGTGCTACGATCTCTCTCAAGTAAATTTCCGCAAGTTTGCTAGTACTGTCTTTCTCCTTGATTGGCAGAAAGTGTGCGGATTTTGTTAGGCGGTCAACAATCACCCAAATCATATCATGGCCTCTTAGCGTTCTTGGTAGTTTCGTAACAAAATCCATTGAGATTTGTTCCCATTTCCACTTGGGAATTTCAGGTTGTTGCAGAAGTCCCGAAGGCTTCTGGTATTCCGCCTTGACTTTAGCGCACGTTAAACATTTGCTCACGTAAACAGCAACGTCGCCTTTCATCCTAGGCCACCAATAGTAATTTTTGAGATCCTGGTACATCTTATCCGATCCAGGGTGGATAGAGTACCGTGACTTGTGCGCTTCGTCGAAAATAACTTCCCTTAATCCACCAAACAGAGGAACCCAAATCCTTTTCTCAAAACATAACGTCCCTTCCTCGTTTGGTACCAAAAGCTTCTCCATTCCACGGAGGTATTCTTCCTCAAGGTTTCCCTCCTTGAGAGCTTCCTTTTGTGCAGCACGAATGCGCGAGGGAAGATCGGTTCGTATGATCATTTCCAAAGCCCTAACCCTTATGGGCTTGATTCTTTCTTTACGACTTAGGGCATCGACGACTACATTCGCCTTCCCTGGGTGATACTTTATCTCGCAGTCGTAGTCGTTTAACAATTCAACCCATCGTCTTTGCCTCATATTCAACTCCTTCTGGTTGAATATATGCTGTAGGCTTTTGTGATCTGTGAAGATTGTGCACTTCGTACCATACAGGTAGTGTCTCCAGATCTTTAGTGCAAAAACCACTGCGCCAAGCTCCAAATCGTGGGTGGTATAGTTCTTTTCGTGCACTTTCAGTTGGCGTGATGCGTAAGCAATGACCTTCCGGCGTTGCATCAACACACAACCCAGTCCCTGACGCGATGCGTCGCAGTATACCACAAAGTCATCAGTACCTTCCGGTAGAGCTAATATTGGCGCGTTGCAGAGCTTATCTTTCAATATCTGAAACGCTTCGTCCTGTTTGATTCCCCAATCAAACGTCTTATCCTTCTGGGTCAGGAGCGTCAACGGTTGAGCAATTTTTGAAAAATCCTCGATGAACCTTCGATAGTAGCCAGCCAAGCCCAAGAATTGTCGAATCTCGGTTGGCGTTGTAGGCGTTTCCCAATTCTTGATTGCCTCGATCTTTGTGGGATCAACATGAATTCCATCCCCATTAACCACATGTCCAAGAAACTGGACTTCGCGTAGCCAAAACTCGCACTTGGAGAACTTGGCGTACAGTTGTTCTTTCTTTAGTAGCTCCAATATGGTTCTAAGATGTTGTTCGTGTTCAGCCTTTGTCTTTGAGTAAATCAGGATGTCGTCGATGAATACAATCACGAACTTGTCTAAGTATGGCTTGCAAACTCTATTCATTAGATCCATGAATACCGCAGGTGCGTTCGTCAAACCAAATGGCATAACGAGGAACTCGTAGTGTCCATAACGAGTTCGGAAGGCTGTTTTCGGGATGCTTTCCTCCTGTATCCTTAATTGATGGTATCCAGATCGAAGATCGATCTTAGAGTAACAGCTTGAACCTTGAAGTTGGTCAAACAGATCATCAATTCTTGGCAGTGGATACCTGTTCTTGATCGTTAGCTTGTTCAATTCTCTGTAGTCAATACACATGCGGAAACTTCCGTCCTTCTTCTTGACAAACAGGACCGGAGCTCCCCAAGGCGAGAAGCTTGGTCGGATAAAACCCTTGTCTAACAACTCTTGAAGTTGTGTCGACAATTCCTGCATCTCAGACGGGGCAAGTCTATAAGGTGCCTTAGCCACAGGCGCGGCGCCTGGAACTAAGTCGATGTGAAACTCCACTTGCCTCTGAGGTGGCAGTCCGGGTAAGTCTTCCGGGAAGACTTCTGGATACTCCCTTACGACAGGGATGTCTTCGATCCTTGGCTCGGCAGCCTTCTTATCCACGATGTGCGCCAGAAAAGCAACACATCCTTTCTGTAAACACTTCCTTGCCTTCAAGCAGCTGATAAATCTTAGCGGTGTGTCACGCTTCTCTCCGTGAACCACAATTGTCTCACCATCATCAGTTGGGATACGAACAACTTTCTCGTGACATACTATCTCAGCCTTGTTTCCGGATAACCAATCCATTCCTACCACCACGTCGAAACTTCCCAATTCGACTGGTAGTAGATCCAAAGTAAACT
>JARYGA010025724.1:0-30760 GCA_030545235.1 Helianthus tuberosus
AAATAGATCACTTAGAGGTCCTATGAGCGAAACCCTATGTCAAATGAGCGAAACCCGATGTCAAATGAGCGAAACCCTATGTTCACAAAAGCGGAACCTTGATGTTCACATAAGCGGACCAGAATGTTCGAATAAGCGGACCAGAATGTTCAAATGAGCGGACCAACAGACTTAGTGCACCTATGAGCGAACCAGGTGTTCAAATAAGCGGACCTGACAAATAAGCGGACCTGACACATAAGCGGACCTGACAAATAAGCGGACCTGACACATAAGCGGACCTGACACATAAGCGGACCTACCAGGTGACACATAAGTGGACCTACCAGGTTAAACCTATATGCTATCCTATTTTCTCATAAAACATGCCCTGATCTAACAATCTAAAACTAAGACTCGATACAAGACGAAGTCGACAGATGTAGTGCACCAACATCGTATAAAAGTGATATTATCCTTGCTACTATCCGTACGATATCTCATATATTTTATTGAAAACCCCACTTGCCAACAAACCCAGCACCCACGTTTTGTCCTCACTAAAATGACACAAGCTCGCCCCCTCACTGTCAATATTAACGTATAAATAATATTTTGTTAAAGCTTATATAATCTCTATAAAGATGTATATTATAAATGATTATCAGTTATATAACTTATCAACGAGATTCAGGGGCTGTTTGACAACTTCTGAATGGTTAAGTGATGAACCAATAAGAGGTCTGAACCATTAAGAGCCAGTGTAACGCTTAATCGTTCAGAGACAAATGTCTGACCAATTCAGATTAGAGGTATTAACCATTTAGACTCAGTATAATGTTTAACCATTCAGAGGCAAATGTCAGAACCATTCATACATCTGCTCGCGAAACATACAGTCTGAACCATTAAGTGCTAAACCAGTCCATTAAGAGGTAAACAAACAACCCCTAAATGCGGGTTTTATACATTGTAGTCTCACAAGAAAAACAAGGTTACTACTCATATAATATAAGATATTAAATCAATGTAGTATAAGATATGCTTACAGTAATTACATAGTATTACCTTATGCATATGATTATGGTCACATATATATTTATAAAATAATTATCTTACTTATATGATTATAGTTATAGTAGTTTATAAACATAATTTTATTTATATGTTTTTCTTAAACAAAAAGTAAAACTACAATATTTCTTTTAAATATGTTAAAATTCAACCTATAATTGAACAACTATATGGTGTTTGATGAGAAGCTGTAAAACTTAAAATTTTCTTTTTACAAACTAATATATTCTCATATATTAACTTTAAAATAAGCTATTTTATCTTTATATGATACTAACCCGAGCTAAATTAAAAAAATAATAAAATATCAATTTTAATTAAAAACAATTATCAATTATACATATATTAAAAAACCAAGCTAATGAATAGTATCAACAGTGCCCTTATCATACTTTTTCTCTCCCTCCCCAACTATAATCTTATCAAGCACCATCACCACCGAATCATCTCTCCAGTTTCTTCTTCAACCTTCTAGACTCCATTACAGACCTCCTGCAACTCTACAATCTTCAACACTTTCCACACAACCTCATCTTCAATGACGTCACCCGAAACTCCACCACCAGCAATCACCGTCCAACCCGCCTCCCCTCGCTTCCCCAAATCCACCCCATTAACTGCCGGAACTCACCGGAAAATTGCCATCGCCGTCGATATAAGCGACGAGAGCGCTTACGCCGTCAACTGGGCAGTACAAAACTACCTCCGGCCAGGAGACTCCGTCATCCTCCTCCACGTCCGCCCTACCTCCATCCTCTACGGCGCCGATTGGGGCGCCGTCGAACCACCGGCCACCGGAACCCTAACCGACGAACACTCGCAACAAAAACTCGAAGACGATTTCGATGCGGTTACCGCAACGAAAGCGAACGATCTGGCGAAACTGTTAGTGGATGCGAATATTAATTTTAAGATCCATCACTACAAGAACGGGGTACCTTTAGCGGCGACATGTGTCGCCGCTATTGGTGCATTTTGTCGCCGCTATTTGTATTAGCGACGACACGTCGCCGGTATTGACGGGACGCTATTGCCATGTTGTCGCCGCTATTGGTTCTTGTCGCCGGTATTGGTCGTCAATCTTTAGCAACGACAACTGTCGTCGCTAACAAGTCGCCGGTATTGACTATCGTCGCTAAAGGTTCAAGAGCAATAGCGGCGACAAGTGTCGCCGCTAAAGGTCAATTTTTTTTAATACAACAGCTGTATTACCAGCTGCCCAGCCAGTTTTTTGGCCGAAAAACCAAAACCTGCCAATTTTCAAACAACGCAAGCATACACGTTTTCTAACATGAACATAATCAACATATACTCAAAGAAATATAGTTAAAAACTACGTTTAAGTCGTACATTATAATCCTACAACGTTTAATTAAATCATACATTAAAAACAAGTCACTCTTCGCCCCCGGATTCATTATCGAATAAGTCATCAGAATCGTAGCCTTTTGACTTTCCTTTTCCTTTTCTTTGTGAAGCAAGATAATTGTTAAGTTGGTTCAAAAAGGACGGGGTTTGGAATAAGCTGTTAACAAAATCCTACAATAATAGATAACAAAACGTATATTAGCATATATTTAACAAGGAAACATGCGTTCGTTTGTCATTTTATAAATTGCGTAGTTTACCTCGGAAAAGGGTTCTTGCGTTTGAGTGTGCGAAGACGACATGTTAGATGACGAGTGCGAGGACGTGTTGGAAGAAGGTTTAGGCCCCATCCCGCGGTACCATCCTCGCCGATCACCCAACGCTTCCTGATACGGGGCAATTGGCGGACCCTCACCGCTCCATTCACTTGTGGCCTGTTGTATGTTCCGCTGTATTTTACGAAGATGATTAAATATATATATATATATATATATATTTGTTATAGAAAATAATACTTAAAAGAAATACTTACGTAATTTTGTTCAGCAACCGGATCAACCCAATTCCCTTGATTGTCCGTGTGGGTTTTAGCATACGTAGGTACCCAATCCATATCCTGTTTAACATTAAACTTAGATTAGACATTAAATAAACAAAAAACTTACACACGCGCACACATACATAAAACATTACATTTTTATAGGCGGTGCTACCGTACGACGATGTCCCCCCACGGTATGGGAATTGTTGTTTCTCGCGTACTAGTGTGTTGGCCTTGCTTCTTTTAATATATTTTGCCTCCCGAAAACCTTCGATGGTTCTCAACCAGTTATCATAGGGCATATCCCGTGGATGGTATGCCCTTGCACTCTCAAGATCATTGTAACCTCCCTTGCTCTTAAATAATTTTTTAGCGCTGTACTTGCGGTCAGAGTACCGCTTCATAAGCACAGCCCTAATGCCACCCGTCAAGTTTTCGGCCTCTATATCACGTTCCACTTCATCAAAATTGAAATTTTCCTACAAATTAAATAAAAAAAGTTACAATATCATATATAAGTTAGATTTGCATGTGCTTAAATATTTGATAAAATTTTATGCATATAACTTATTTACCCGTAAGTGGTTCATGAGGGCGTCTTTGTAATGTTGTTCAACGTTATCCCATCCAATTTTATCGAACGGGATGGACCGCCACATATACAGGCTGGCCTCCCGTGAAAACATCTCTTGTTTTACCAACGGGGGTATACGTGACGTGCCTGTCAAACGTAAGTGATACAGGCCCCCCCGCTTTTACCAGACGCCTTAGTTTCTCGTTTTTTGCTTTCCCCCTCCTTTTCGGGGGAACCGCTGCAATTAAAACAAAAATAATTAGTAACAACATTTATAATATATAAAATATAAGGACTACAAAATAATTTAGTAAAAGACTTACCGTCTGTCTCGTGTGTGCCACGAAATCCACCAGGAGGAATCGGTGGATCACCAGCGCCGTCACCCCCATGTCCCCAGGGGGCCACATCCGCCATCAAATAAGCGAATATCAACAATACCGAAAACATAATCCCTATAAAGTTATAAATGTTACAGCATGTGTATCTAATAGAAATTAAGGGAAAGTACAACAAATGTAACTCAAATTCAAATAAACATTTCAAACAAGTGTTTATCAATTACAAATCAATATAAAATTTATACATACTTACATACACATTTGCATACTTTGTACAAACATACAACATACACATTTTTCACCAATTGCAAACATTTACTTTCACCAATTGTTCATCATTTACATACACCTACATACTAACATACACCTACATACATACATTCATAGACTTACATACACATATACATGCTTACATACACCTACATACACAAATACATAGATTTTCATTTACACATTTTCACCAAACACACCTGCATTATACATTTGACATACTAACATACACCAACATACATACATTCGTAGACTTACATACACACATACATGCTTACATACACCTAGATACACAAATACATAGATTTCCATATACACATTTTCACCAAATACACCTACATTATACATTGGCCATACAAACATACATCCTTACACACACATTTACACACCTAAACCAAACATTATACAATTTCTAAACTTTGAAAAAAAATACATATAAAACTAACCGTATTTTCAAGTTTCCAAGAGATGTAGACCGCGGAGACGATTTGGTGACCGGAGAAGTGATGGTGGTGACCGGAGAAGTGATGGAGGTGATCGGATTTCTCTACCATAAGCACAAAAATACACAAAAATTAAAGCCTAGAACATGTATATAACAAAATAGAGAAGAAATCTTACAAAAACAAAGTGAAACTAACCAATTTGGACAAAACTCGCGATTTAGCAGCGCAGTTCCGAGGTGTTTTTGGGGAAAAATGAAGGAGGGAGAAATTGGCGCTGTATAGGGTATTTTTGCGTTTGACCTTTAGCGGCGACAGCCTGTCGCCGGTAATACTCCTTCCGTCGCCGGTATTACCTCTGCCGGTTGACCAGAGGTTAGATTTTTGTCGGTTGACCAGATACAAGAGTTAACTTGTCGCCGGTATTGCCCATGACTTGTCGCCGCTATTGCCTCTAGAATTTCCAACCGTCAGATCACGCTTTTGATCAACGGATGTAATTTGGCTTGACACGGATCGACCAATAGCGGCGACGACAGATCTGTCGCCGCTAATGGTGTCGCCGGTAAAGGATGTACTTTCTTGTAGTGCATATTGTGAAGGATCATGATATGAAGGAGCGGTTGTGTTTGCAGGTTGAACGGTTAGGGTTAATTTTTCTCAATTTTATCAACTTTTTTATATATTTTTTCAAAAACTGTCATCTTGTACAGAAATCATCAAGCATCAGTGGACCATTCCATCGGTAATCGTGCACTCGAATCATCCATTTTTGTAAGTTAACGTTCTCTAGGGTTTTATGGAACACGTATTTACTGAATTTGTGTAATGTGTATCTGTTTTTGATCTTACGGTTATCAATTCACTGTTGCTGTTTGCAAATTGTTGAATTCGCTGTGCATTATGTTGAATATGTGTTGGATTGTTGTGGTTTTAGGGTTTGTTAGAAGATGTTGTTGATGATTTTGTTTTTGTTAGGGTTTAATTGATGTTATAGTATTTGATTTTGTGTTATTTTGATGTTTCAGCATTGTTCAGTTCAGATTTAGTTAATTTGTGTAATGTTGTTTGCAGATTGTTGATTATGTGTAGGATTGGTTGTGATTTTAGGTGTTTGATAGGCTTTGTTAGAAGATGTTATTGTTGATTTTGTTTTGGTTAGGGTTTGTAGGCTTCAGTTGCTGTTATAGTATTCGATTCTGTGTTGTTTTGATGTTTCAGCATTGTTTAGTTCAGATATCAGACTTGAATTATCTAGAATTTGGCACATTACAAGATGACATTAGCATGTGTTAGTGTTAGGAAAAAACTATGCCACTACATATGTGGCGGTCAATATGGTGCTTTGTGTTTGGTTAGACCCTATTGGATATCCAAAAGTTAATATATACATTTATATCTTTCTCGGGTATATTAAATTGCTTCATGTGCTTTATTCATTTTCATTCACTAGATCTAATGCTTCAGTGTACTTCTAATTTCATTTTTTAGATGTGATTTTATTGTAGTTTTTTTTTACTCTTTTAAGTTTCAAAGGAAGTAATACACTTTGCTGATCTGAAAAAGGCACCACTAACAAAACCTAGAAATGAAGCATGATAAAGATTTTAGCACAAAGATTAAACCTAGAAACCAAACATGTGACGCAAGAAATCCAAAAGAAAAAAACGTTTTAATGCTTTATAATCATATATGCTAACCACAATGTAAATCGCGCAACGCGCGGGACAATGACCCTAGTTTTAATTAAAAACAATTATTATTACTATATGTTAAAAAAGAAACGCAATGAACAGTGAATGAGATGCACACCCCTTTTATCTCCTTCATTTGGCAAAACATAAACACAAGAACGCCGACGAAATCCACCGCCCACATAAACACAGGAACGCCGACGAAATCCACCGCCCGCCGCCGCCTGTGTCCTGTCGTCACGGCCGTCGGCCAGTGGCGATCGTCTCTGTGATGGAATGCTGATGAACACCGATCCGCCGCCCGCCGCCGCCGCTGTCCTGACGTTCCGGCCGTCGGTCAGTGATGAAGGTCTCTGGTTCAGACGACGATGGATGGTGGCGATGCTGGCCGCTCTGTGTATCGTTGTCACGTTTAACAGCGAATGGAGTGTCACTGACCACCCACCTCAAACCAGCTTTGGTCGACTTGGTTCAGACTTTCTTCTCTTTTCTCTGGTACAAGTGATTTAAGAACCGACAGAGGTATGAATCTTGCCTCCTTCAAACTCTTCACATCAGTTTTTTTGGCCAATTTAGGGTTTGGTGGAGGTGGGGTTTATTTGTTTTTTTGGGTGTTGATTATTTAAACAATGATTTAGGGTTTTCCTTGGTTATTTCATAATTACAACGATTGAAATTGTTAAAAACTTATCATCATTCTTGCATTAACCGGGAAGACATTTTTTTTTTCAAAACAAGACTCCCTGTAATTGTGGTTAGTTATTTTTCCATCCTTTAGTGACATTTAGCCCTTTTTGAAGGTTCCTATGACTTATGTATTGCTACCACATAACATGGTATAAAATTATATGGTGCTTCTATATGGTGCACGTATAAGTAATTAGTTGCCATTGACAAAATATTCAAGCATTACTCAGTAAGTAAAGATTATAATGATATAGGTTAGGACAAATTGACACAGATAGTGTTTTTTTTCTAAACTTATATGAATTCAATAAAATTAGTGTCTTCGCTAGGTACCCGGAGTCCCGGACTAACAAGGCAACCAAAAGATAAGAGAAAATCTTTTTTAAAGCTTTTGCAGCAAGGCTATCAAGCCACTAACATAACACAAACTCTTATGCCAAACACATTTTGTGCACAAATTACTATACATACTAAATTACAACTTACAGCCCCATCAACTTTCGATGTCTCTTTTTTTGCCACAGGATTTACAGATGCAACTAGCTGTTGTCTTCATTGGTCGGCGATGGACACGTGTATTTCCTATCTACGGTTTTCTCTATTTCACTTTGTACCAAAAACACACACGCACACTTCACAAATGTGGCAAACTGATGTCTTGTCTTTTCCAGTAGGTTTGATAGTCAAGAATTCAAATAGTTAACAACAAAGATTAGTCAGTCGCATTATGTTGCTTTAGAAAAAAAGGGACAAATTCTAGCGTATGGTGCTGCTACCGTTGACGGCGAACTCGCTTTGGGTCATCTAGGAACAAGGTTCCAGTTGGTGGCGAGCTCGCTTTCGTTGGTCTTGAGTGAATCAAGTGCTAACCTTTTGGTTGATCGTATGTTGTAAAATAGAACTTGATTTTGAGGTGAAAACTTGATTTTGATTCTAAACCATGGCCACATATTTCAGAAACTGGAAAATATTTGATAAAAAAGATGCTTAAGAGGAGACCAGAACAAAGAATTATTGTCCATCAAGTCCTGGGTGAGTTGCAATAGATTTTGTTAATTATTTTGTTCATTTTAAGCATGATTAATTATCATACTTTTACCAGGTCATGCATGGGTTGTAGACGATAGAGTTGCTCCACAGAATCCTCTAGATTCTGCAGTTATAACGCGCCTTAAGCACTTCTCAGCCATGAAGAAACTTGAGAAGATGGATTTACGTAATATAATATAGTTTTCCTTTACCTTTCATGCACCATTTGTTTAATCAAAAAGATTTTCTATAATTGCACATATATTACTTGATCAAATTGTTATCCATGTTATTGCAGAAAGGCTATTAGAAGAGGAGATTAGTGGGTTGAAGCAATTATAAAAAGTGATGGACACAGACAACAGTGGCACAGGGGAGAATTTATTGGTGCTACTTTTTTTCTAGAATTAACTGTTTAGATATTTTCAGTTAATAATCTTGGATTGTAGAAATTTTTTCGTTCATTTGTGCATTCAAACACGGGGGTGAGAACTGTGGCTATAGGTCTCAACACTGACCAAATCGGTGACGTTAGATGGTGGAAAAGCGTATCTGACATTCAAAGAAGCTATTCATGGCAATTTGGGTTGGATGGTCCCACCTCCAGTGGTAGTGACCATGTAAGGTAAGGTCAACGCAATCAATCTCTGATTTTGTTATGACAGCTGAGGTTTAGGATGTTTGTGGTTTATCTATGTTTTTGGTATTCACATAGTGGCCAACACTATTCAATTTGGCTATTCAGAATTCGGTTTTTCTGCTATTCAGAAGTACATCAGCTTTGAAATTCTAAGGAAGGTATTGGGTTTCTCTCTTTTCTGTCTCAAAAAACAATAATCACTCACATCGACTGTATATTTTTAAAAGGGAAAGTGTTTAGTTAAAATATTGGGTTGTTTTGTTAAAAAAACTATGGTATGTTTTGTGAAGGTGAAGAGAATTGGTGAATATCTTAGTGCTAATTATGCTTAGATATGAGGGAACACAGTTGGCATGTGCACATTGTGATGGTTTAAATGAAGTTTGTACTATGTTCATAGCAGATTGACCAATCCAATTCTCAAATCAGTGTTACCCCAATTAACCCACAAAAAATTCCACTCTATTAACTTATTTACATTCAATTCTGAAAACTCTCTTCGTAGATCTATAATTGCCCAGCCTTTTATAAATGTAATTTAAATAAAAAACAATCTATGAAAATCGATCGATTTTTAACCTTTTATGCTATTGTGTATGTTTATGTTAGAAAGAAAAGAGGAGAGCTTTTGATTTGTGATGGCTTGATGGAGTAGTGCAATGATACAAATTCCAAATAATGATTGTATCTTTTAAATTACGTAGTATATACATATTAGCTTTCTGATGTCATTTGGAACTAAAACTGAATAGAGGAAGTTCAGGGGTTGTTTTGTATCTTATTGAATTTGGAGCTTGGAAATTAGAAAGTAAAAAAAGTCATTGAAAACTATGTTAATTGACATGTTTAATTTGGTTGGTTTATTGTACTCAGAGTTACAAAACGTATATGGACGTTCAAATGGACAGTATCCATTTTATGGAGCAAATGCTGGCGCCGCTGGTGATGGTATGATTGATTACTGTTGCAGGTGCAGCCGCCACTTTCTACCCGTATCTGAACTTGGCGGAAGGTGGTCACGGAAGCTACGCTACTGGTCAGAGATATGGTGTGTAACCACGCCATCTCTACCAGTATTATTCCGCGAACTCTTCCGTGGGGTACGCACAGCAATATGGTACCCCCAATCTCTCTTGCAGCTACTCCTCCATTGCAACGAGCAGGTTTAATTTTCATTATAATTAGCAAGTTTGTTATCTTTTCTTACAACAACTCAACTAACCCTTTTGACAGATGGAAGTGGGTACATAACCATGGATGACCATCAACAAGCTAGCATAGATGGTCTGCAAGATACTCAACTTGCTGAAATGCTCAAAGAAGTTGATCAAGATAATGTTATTTTTCAATTCTTCTTTTGGTGTTAATCATGTAAGGCTTCTTAAACCGTTTTTTTAGTAGTGAAAGTTGGAAGTAGAAAAAAAGGAATAGGGCAATGATTGGATAAAAATAGGTTCGAATCACGAGTAAAAGGAAGGGGCTTTTTTATTCGTGGGTGGGCACCACAAGTTCTGAACCTATTGTACCGAGCCATGGGTATTTTGTTGACATATTTCCAAGTCTATGGTATTTTATTTTTGGTTGTCGTTGTATAATGAAGCAAATCGTAATTGAATTACTTAAGTTTTTTCACACGTTTTGGCCGCCGCAACGCGCGGCGGGTAAAATTTCTAGTTATCTTAGAGATGATATATGGTATTGCTACGTGACAATTTATGTAGTAATTTATTATAGAGTAAACTTGCGTTTTGCTCTCTGTTGTTTAGTCACTTTAATGGTTTTGTCCCAATCCTTTAAAAATAGTCATTTTACTCCCTGATCATTGAAGCCCTTCATGATTTTACTCCCCGCCCTAAACGTCATCCATTTTAAACGTTAAAGCCTGTCACGTGCAAAACACCTGATGGGCAATTATGTCTTTTTCCAACCCATATTAATGAATTACCTTTTAAAACCCTACCGTTTAAAATGGATGAGGTTTAGGGGCGGGGACTAAAATCATGAAGGGCTTCATAGATCAGGGAGTAAAATGACTATTTTTAAAGGTTTGGGGAAAACCGTTAAAGTGACCAAACCACAGGGAGCAAAACGAAAGTTTACTCTTTATTGTAATATAAGTAAAATAACAAAAAATATAATTTAGTGCTCAACATAAACAACGAATAACACTAACTATTGATAATAGTTCTTTGATCAACAACATACACTCATACACTAAAGTCTAAACTCTTAAGATATCATATCATTGTCACATTTACATTAAAGATAACAATGTATTTCATAAAAGTGACATCATCGTTACTTCTTTCCGTACAACATCTCGTGTATATGTTGAAAACCCCACATGTCTTTGCTTGCGCACGTCGTTTTCTCCTCACTGGAATTTTCACAATGTTGTCATGTTTTCTCACATCCTCTATCACGAAACCTTATGCTCTTGTGAGGGGTTGTATTGATATATCAATATATGTGCTGTGGAGATCCAGAGGAAAGGAAGATTTGGAGTCTAGGTAAGATTTTATGAGAATATATAGAAAAAATAGTTATAAAATAGGTTTTATTTTTTGCTTGTGAGTTCAAAAAGGTTTCACCGTTGCCATTTTTGTCTACTGGGTTAAATTTATCCGTTTTTCCTGTTAACAAAAAGGGCAATTTGGTCATTTTATATGTAATTCTTTTAACTATAAGGGCAATCCGGCCATATAAAATGACCGAATTGCCATTCTCGTTAACAGAAAAAATGGATGAGGTTAACTCAGTGGACTAAAATAGCAACGGTGAAACATTTTTGAACCCACATGCAAAAAATGAAACACAGGGACTAAAATGGCATTTAACACTAGAAAAAAAGTGTTTGAAAGTTTAGATATTAGATGTTATATTTCTAATAAAGGTAAGTGTGTATGTACGCATTGCAGTATGTTGGCAGGTTTAGGAGGCTGATTCTTGATGTCATTGGTTACGGGTATGAGCAGTGGTGAAGCTTGAGATTTCCGATCGGGGAGTCGAAAACGTATATACCAAAAAAATCTATAAAATCGGGGGATCAAAAACGTATATACCCAAAAATTTCTATACGAAAACTACATACTCTCCACTAACGAGCGAAAAGTTCGGGGGGTCGGCCGCCCCCTCCCGCCCCTACAAAGCTACGCCATTGGGTATGAGGGGTCAAAGTGTAATTGCAGTTTATGTCATCTTTGCTCTCATGAACAGTTTGATGTTTAAGGTAGTTGCTTATTTTCCTCACATTTTCATGTGGAATAAGATAGATCTTCTAAATTCTAATCGCTTATTTGTTTGTTTGTTTATCTTTTCCAAAAGTTGAAGGTGGATTAACAGCAGGTGAAAGCTAGAGGTGTGTAGTAATTAACAAACAATATTTTTAATCAAATGATTGAGTTAGTTTTTTGTTTATGGTGTAGGAAGAAGGATTCAAAAGGGACGTTCCATCCCATATATAAAAGTTGTCTTGTGACTTGTGATACATAAGAATCACTTTTGGTTATTTCTTTCGAGTATTCACATAAGTGTTTATTTCCCATCCTTGTATTAATTTAGTGTAATTTATCTAACTTGATTGAATGCTTAAGATATATCAAAGCATTTTGTAATTATATATGAAAGGTAACTCGAAGCATATTGTTCTATTGGACTCTAGTGGAAGATATTGTAATTTAGTGTTTGTTGATTAATGAAATGTATAGAGGAAATCTAAAATTTGAGTAACAAATGTATGAGGCAAGATCCATATTGTTGGGTTGTGTATTAAAATTTGATAATATATATATATATATATATATATATATATATATATAAATTTAATAAAGATAATTGGATAACTTCTTTGTAAGTTGGATGGCTAAATAGTTGGGTCAACGTATGTTAGCGGTGGAGTACCGGTTAATCCTTAAGTACCGTCTGATGATTGGAATGGTCCCCTTGCTCCATATTTGCACCCATATATATATAAGTGTTTCTATGTGACCCATGCCAAATTGAGATGGGTCCAATATTTACATTCATTGATTGCAACCATTTTGCAATTCTACATATACAAGTAAGCAAGAGACTCCATCCACACCCATTATCCAAGTACACATATACAAGTAACCCGATACAAATTTCCTTACAGGCCATAGAAGAAGTCAATATACCTAACGATTAAGATTGATATATTTAAACTGATTAGATCAGTATTCTAGAACTGGCTTAGAATTAAATGAATAAATACGTAAATTACTCAAAACAAATATTCACACATCTTTTACAATAAAAATAAAATAATTTAAAAATGCTATAATTCGGAAAAAACCATCAAGTTCGAAACTAGGGCTCCGAAATATGGAATTCGGGTATGTTAGTTGGGTCAAATCGCCCATGGGCGTTAGTCCCATGATGTGACTGGTTGATACATTACCATCCATTACTTATGGGCCTTGTAAGCATAGCATAAGTTATGTCCTTGTGTTTTTCCCCATGGGCGTTAGTCACATGATCTGGCAGCTGGTTGATACATTTCCATCCATTACTTATGGGCCTTGTAAGCATAGCATAAGTTATGTCCTTGTGTTTTTATCATATTTGTCCCTATAAAATTGATCCAAGTATGAGTCCAATACCCGTAGGGTAAGCTTTACGCAGTCCCCCCCCCCCCCTCCCCCCTCAATATTAAAGTAATTAGAATTAGAATTAGGCTATACATGCATACCCATATCCATACACATGTATCTTCTATTCCCTTGGCTTGTTGTAATCAGTATGTAGGTTGATATATAGGAAACCGATGGAAAATGATCATAAATTACATACGTACTTAACTACTTAAGTACTTATGCTTGATATCAATACTATGTGCTGTAGTTTTACTATTACCCCCGCTCAAGTAATAACCCTTCTTAACTCCATCTTAGTGACACATTACCTATTTTTCCTATTTCACTCTACCCCACTCTAAGGAAATGGTTTAATCACGTTAACTTCATCTAAACCTATTTTGTAGTGGTTTTTGGTTTAAAATAAAAGAATAATTAATTCAGTCTCTTAACATCCGGTTAACATATAACATCTTTAATTCCCCTTAACACGAGGGAGTGGTTTGCAATACCGGTTAACATGTCATGTCATCGTTAACACCCAATATGTTAGTGTATAGTCCATGGCCTTAACATCCGGTTAACATATAACCCATTTAATGCCCCTTAACACAAGGAGGTAGTGGTTTGCAAGAACATGTCATGTCATCGTTAACACCCGATATGTTAGAGTACACTCCATGAAAGGTCATTCGAAATGGTTGTAAAATAAAACCAATTGACGTTGTTGATCCAAGACATTTGAAGCTAATACATATATGTATATTGTTTGTTACGATGTTTTTCTTCATCAATATAAATCTAGACGTACACGCCAAGGGACACATATCACATCTTTTTATTATCAATGAATACAACAATAATATATATAATAAATTGATGGATGTTAACATGGTAGGTTGAAAAATAATCAACTAGAAAGTACACGTTTAGATCGATTAAAGCATCACAAGTATAAATCTATCAATATTAGCAAGTGGCTAGAAAATAGACAAGACCTCTATTATTATTAATTAATAATATTTTATTTTGCTATCTACTTGGTTGGATAATTTCGAAATGAATTCAGCATCGATCTTTCTCCATCCAAATATCAAGATACTACAAGTTGAACACATACTAGTGGAGTCTGGCGGTGCGACGGGAATTAATTGAATAATAAAAAAACTAAGAAACATAAATTGAATTTAAAAGTTTTGTAAGCAACCTAACAAGTTAGCTCAATTGGTAAAGGTTTATGTCTCTTACAAAATAACATAAACAAGCTTTGTTTGTGTGAAAATAGCATTAAAGAACACCAAATTAAATAAAAGTATATTATATGTGATCCACCTTGATTTTAAATAAAATTTATATTAGAAAAGAGATAAAAATACGCACGTGTCAACAATATATTTAGAATTTAAGATAAGATTATATTGAAAAAAGTAAATATATATTATATTATATATATTTGACCAAACTCGCTTTTAAATAAAAGCTGTAAAAATCTATATCTTCTGTATACTATATAATAAAAGAAACCATATTAGGGATACATGGCGCTCTATGAGGCGGTCTTAATTATTTTTCTAAATATTTATTATGGAAAATCAATTATTAATAATATTAAATTTAAAATTTAAAATTTGTAGAAGAGATTTTAATGATAAAGATAAAGATAACTGATAAAAATATATTAATTATTATAATCATATATTAATTATTAAAATCTAAAAAAATATATTAGCGTTTTAAATATTTATAAAGATAAAGATTTATTTAATTGGCAGTTTTAATTGTTTTTATAGTTAATTATATAGTTGGTCCCTGTGGTTTGCCCAAAGTAACATACTTATGTACTAATAGTTTAAAATCACATTCTTGGGTATTAACTTTTCATTTTGTAACGTTTGGAGGTATTAACGCTATTATGTAATTAACTCTTGTTTTTATATTTTGATGATAAGGACAAGGATAACTGATAATCACATATTAAAATAAAAATATTTATTTTAATCAACTATTTCGTTAAAAGGATTTATTGCCATAATCGTCCCCGAGGTTTGGGCACGTTTGCCATTTTCGTCCAAAATGACATTTTTGTACCATTTGCCCCTCACATTTGGCATTTTTTTTTATTTTCATCCAAATGACTAACTTAGTTAAAAAACACCGTTTAATGAGAGGTATGTTTAACAAACATGCCCAAACCTCAAGGACGATTTTGGCAATTAACTCAAGATGTAATTATTTTATTACTTAGTATATAAAATTATATTATTCAACTCGTGTAATACACGGGGTTCTAACCTAGTTATATTTGAAAAGTTATAAAAGAAAAATAAAATATGTCTAAAATTGATTATAAATATTAAATAACTAGGTTAGTTACACGTGTGATACACGGATTAAACTAATATCTTTTGTAAATAGATGTTTTAAGTAAAAGTAGAGGTAACACTGAATAAAAAATAAAAGTTGTAATTAGATTAACACTTATAAAACTAAAAATGTAAAACTAATTCGTAACTCTCTAAATACTTTTTTTGTATACAACAATTGTTGTTTTATTTGTCACATTGCCATCTCTATCATATATTAGCAGTTTAACTTCATTTTTGCTTTTCACTCTCGACAATGCCACATACAATTGTCCATGTTTGAAAATTGAATCTTTTAGAAACAAAGCAGCTTTAGATAACGACTTTCCCTAACTTTTATTAATAATCATTATAAAGCAACCAAATTGTTGAATGAAGTAAATCATTGTATCAAAAGGTGTCCTATCAATTTTTGTAATAAAAGTTCGAGGTCCAATATTGCCTCCGTATATGATTCCAGTTTCTATTACTTGCTTACCAAGTGAATTTATCTGTAGTTTGTTTCCGTTACATAAACCAATTCTTTGGTCAATATTTCAAAATAACGTTACCAGAACATCGAATTTCAACCCTAACCTATGATTTAGCAATCCTGAGATATGTCAAACAAGAGTTGTTTATTTGATTTGGACATTTGGTTATAAATGGATGATACTTAGGGGTTGTGTTTAGAAAGTTATTATATGTGACATTAAATCAAGAGTAAACTGCCAAAATTGTCCTTGAGGTTTGGTCACTTTTGCCACTTTAGTCCAAAACTCAAACCTTTTGAAACTCGGTCCATGTGGTTTCAATTTTGTTGCAATTTTCATCCAAAATCAAAATCTGATCATATTTTTTAGTTAACATCCAGCTTTTTCTATCTTTTAACATTTTATTATAACAAATTAAAAAAATCTGACATTTTGCCCTTCATTAAAAGGGAGGAAAAAGACAACAAAGTTGGATGTTAACTGAAAAATCTAACCAGATTTTGCTTTTAGATGAAAATAACAACAAAATTGAAACCACAGAGACCCAGATTCAAAAGATTTGAGTTTTGGGCTAAAGTGACCAAACCTCAGGGACCATTTTGGCAGTTTACTCCTTAAATCAATAAATGAATAGAGGTTGCAATACAATGCATTGTGGGAGATGGTTTTGATGTGTTTCTTAATTCTTTTGTTTGAAGTTGTTATAATCACTTTGACGGTGTTGAGTGTTTTCGGATTTAAACAAGTGATGGATAAAACAAGAGTAAAATAAGTTTATATAGATAACTTACTTAACTCAACGTTACTGTTGCTGATTATATGACTGCTTTGTAAGTTAATAATAAACAAGGGTATATCACTCAAAGTAACACTATAAACTTGTATAATGTTCATTAGATCAATCACTTTCAAAGGGCACGTCCAAACACCCCAACCATTGTTGGTGCACTACATCTGTCGACTTAGTCTTGTATCAAGTCTTACATTGAATTGTAGAGACTAGGGCGCGTTGTACGAGAAAATAGGAAAAGTATTGTGTTTAGTGAGCTGATTTCGCTCATAGGGTATTTAGGAAGGTAATTCCACTTATTCGTCAGTAAGTGATTCCACTTATTCGTCAGTAAGTGATTCCACTTATTTGTCAGTAGGTGATTCCACTTATGTGTACATAGGTGATTCCGCTCATGTGTACATGTACACATAAGCGAAATCAGGAGCTCTATAAATAGGTGCCTCATAAGCGAAATCACTGAGCAGATCTTGTAACTCATACCGAAGTGCTGCCGGTTTGAGAACTGATTGTAAACAGCGTCAAATCAATACAAACAGTGAATTAAGAAGAGAATCAGCTGTTTCCAGCTTTGTTTCTTAGTTTCCGCCTCTGAAACGAAGTTAAACTCCTCTGAACGACTCATTCGGGTCAGATCACGATCCTACAATTGGTATCAGAGCTCAGGAGGAGGAGTTCTGTAGTATTCAGCTGATTTTCATTGAGATTTCTAGCTTCTACACCTTCTTTATTCTTTTCAGAAAGTTTTAACGGTCAGAATTGGATCAAAATTTCACAGATCATAGATAATTGGACATAGACAAACCCTGGAACGTTTGAGACTGAAATTCGAAGTAAAAATGGACAAAATGGACCTCCGAGTTGATTCCGCTTATTTGGACATCTTCTGATTTCGCTTTTATGTCAGCCTAATTTTGCTCATATGGACTCCTTATTAACCTGATTTCGCTCTTGTGTCACTCATATATTGGGATTTCACTTTTGTGGCATTCTTGAAAGTGATTTCGCTCTTAAGGACATAAGTCTGATTTCGCTTATTTGTCAAGACTGATTCCACTTATCTGTCACATTGCTATTCCACTTATCTGTCACATTGCTATTCCACTTATTTGTCACATTGCTATTCCACTTATCTGTCACATTATCTGATTTCGCTTATAAGGACACCCAGACTCCTGATTTCGCTTATTTGTCACTGTTCTTGAACAAAGTGCTACCGAATCATGGATATCAATTTCTTTAATATGACTAAGGAAACATTAGATAGAATAAATGTATTGGAGAAAGAGTTTAACTCGTTTTCAGGTTGTCCAGGAGAAAATACAAAGAGTATCATTGAGAGGTATAGACATCTTGTTCGCTCAATGTCCGAGAAGGGTATTAAGAAAAGTTCAAATGAATGGATTGATAAATTAGCCAATGCCTTACCTCAACAAGAGTGGAGTACATATCTTTTGGATTTAAAAAGAACTGGAGAATACTCTGAATTGGCAATTGGTCAATTCATTAAGAAACTTGAAGAACAGATGGAGAGAAATGCTGAGAAGAAGAAAAGTCAAAGTGGAAAATCAATATTAAAGAAGAACAAGAGTAAAGGTGTTCAAGTGGGAGAGGAACAGACCGAAGAAATTTTAGTTTTGAAAGACGAGAAGAAATCTGAGGATAAACAGATTTTTGAGATGAAGGAAATTTGTGAGAAGCTGAAATCTGAAAATGTTAAACTGTTAAGTGATTTGAATAGTTTGACATTAGAAAACAAGGTTTTGAAAGAAAAAGAAAAGGATTTTGAAAGCAAAAAGAAATCTTCAGAAGATGAAGATTTCTAGATAAAACTTGAGAACAAAAATTTGAAAGCAAATGAAACAAAATTTCAAGAACAGTAAAAAGTTTTGGAAAATGAAAAATCTGTTCTTGAAAACATTAAAATTGAAAACGAAAAAACAATCAAGTCTCATCTTGAACGAATATCTCAGCTTGAAAATGAAGCTGAGAATTCAAGAAACAAAATTGATGAGCTTGAAAAGAAATTGAAAGGTTTTGTGACTTCATTTGTGTTCCCCTGTCCAAAACCGATCAATTCTGTTCCAATAAGTGACTATGTCACAAACTTTGACAAAGTCAAGGTTGAAGATTGTGATGAGAAAACTGATGATGAAAATGAGGAGTTTATTCAGCAGACGAGTCTGAATCAGAGTCTGATGCTGAAAAAGAGAAAAAGAAAATATTTTTGAAATTAAAAGAAAAATTTCAAGAAACTGTTCTGCAATCGACTGAAAAGGTGAATGCTCTACGCAAAAACCTTTGAAGAAGAACGTGGAACATAAACAAAAAATTAAAAATTCAGAAAATGGTCAAAACAAGAATAAAAGCCCATCAGTTCAATCATCCAATCGCAATCAAAAACCACAAAAATTGAAAAATCAAAATTCAAAAATAGTTGGTAATGAGTGGTGCAGGTTTGACCACAGTGCTCAAAAGTCAAATCAAGTTTTCAAGAGGAGTGATGATCACTACAAAGCCAGACAATCCTATGATCTGAATGTTTGGACTGGAAGTGGTGATTGGTACGATAACAGAATGTGTTACAGATGCGGTTATCAAGGACACATTGCTGTTAACTGCCAGAGTTGGAGGTTTGAGTCAAGGAGATGCTTTAACTGCAACATCATTGGCCATATTGCTAGAGATTGCCCAATGAGATCAAAGGGAAGATCGAGGGCTGAATCTCAGAAAATAGCAAAGAAACCAGTCAATGTCAAAGCAAAGCCCAAGGAACAGAAAGTTCAAGAACCTAAAGTTCAAGAACAGAAAGTTCTAAAACCAAAAGTGAAGCTTTCGCAGGGGCAAAAAGACAGACTGAGGAAGAAGAGGAAGAAAGCGAGAGAATATCTCGAAAGGATTTTCTCCTCGGATACAAATGGTAAAACAGATAAAAGTTCTGATAAATCGTCTTGCTCGCCAAAGACTGACAAATCAAGCAAAACGAATTCTTCAGATACAAATCTGAGGACAGAGGAGAGTGTAAAGAAAGAGGAAAAGAAGAAGAAGAAGAAAATTGTTGGTGATGAATTTGTTTCTTCAGAAACAAAGGAGCCACGTATTGGCGATGAATCTGGCTCATCAAAGTCAAACAAGCCACGATCAGGCAAGGAATTTGACTTGTCAAAGTCAAAGGAGCCACGTTCAGGTGATGAATCTGGTTCGTCAAAACCAGAGGAGCCTTTGGTTGAGGTAAAAATGGAGAATTCAGGTTTAACAATGGATGATGCAAATTTTCCACCATTGTTGAACAAGAATTCAAAATCACCCAAGGATCGTCAGGCTTGGGTGAATCTATTCAAATAGAAAAGCCTGACATGCCGGAGATCCCAAGTTTATATCGTGGATCAGGAATCAGCATCATTCTAGTGTTTGAAAAGTTTATATGAAAGTTTTGATGAGTTTAAATTTTACATGTTGAATGACTATGCCGGAGCTTCCAGGTTGGTAAGCGCGAAGCAGGAATCGGCATTCTAGGTTGGTAAAATGATGCATGTAGACGTAACATTCCTACAGTGGGTATTGGTTAGTCATACCTACAAGTGGTATTGTTTGTGATCCTAAAAGTGGTAATTTTTACAATTGGTACAGAGGTTGCATAACTGAAAATGGTAAATCAGGGACATTAATTTGTACTTGATTTACTATATTTGATAAAACTGACGAGATGTTGAACCATATCCCCGTAACTAACAAGTGGTAAACCTACAAGTGGTAAAAACAAACTCATTTTCCCGAAAAATCATTTTGATTAAAACAAACTTAAGTGTTTTGAGATCTAAATGAGAAAATGGTTTGTGAAAGGGGGAGTTCTGATTGTTTTATGCCTAGTGAATGGCGATTTGATGCGATTCGATGTCAGTTGTCAAGTTTCTGTATTGTTTTGTTTTTCAATTGGGTCAAGAGTTTAGTTAGTTTTCAAATTTCCTAAAATGTGTTTGCATTTTAGGGGGAGTAAGAAATTTCTGAAAATCCAAAAACATTTGAAAATTTGAAAAAGGCAAAAACAGTATAAAATGAAAAATGAGTTTTGTTGTATAAAAGAGGAAATGATAGTACATCAGTGAACTGTCACAACATGCTAAAGAAATGGAAAGTATAAATGTGATAAACAATCTCACTGCGGATATGCCAGTAGGTTTTTGCACATTTAGTAGATTGTGACGAGATATAAACCTAAATTTCAAACTTGCTTATATCGTGGGGAAACATCTCTCGGATATATGGGTAACCCCCGAAATCTCGTTTGAAAGATTCATTTTTCTGATATACTAGGTCTTTATACTCAGTGATATCTTGATATCTGGGGTATTATTCCTGGACTTCTGCTGAATGGAAGTTCTGACCTAGTCCTCGAATAATACTTTCCACAATGCTAGAATCATAGCATCACCCTCAGCATATATGATAAGACAATAAAATTGCTTAGCAATGCTGTTGTAAAAAATATCCTCTAAAGGGGACACACCCAAAAGTCGATTCGTGATCTCTCTGCTGAACGGTAGTTCTGACCTGAGCTCTCACGATTTCGATCATAATTTATTCCCCTACAGATATCATTTGTGTCATATTTACCTGTAAGACTGAATATTGGGATCTGGATACGGGAGTATATTCTGAGGTGGGACACGCGATTGAGTTTAAGTGCTTAAGATATTAATATCGTATCTCGGAACAGTTGAACTTTGTGTGAAAATTGAAGTGGACAAGTATACTGACAATCTAGGTGAATTGTTTAGAACTAAAAATGAAATGAAGCTTAACGGTGTTGGTGATATGTTTCATAAACTGATATGATCCTCTTACACGAACTCACAAAAATATTGTTTGTAAATATTTTATTTCTGCATTTTGTTGTTTCTACAAGTGGTGTTAGTTACTTTCTTTCAGAAAAATCCAAAAAGATTTTGTGTGTGTTTTAGCATAACTTTTGAAAAAGTCAAAAAGATTTTCGACAACTGATGTTGGAAAGCTGATTTTCAAAATTCCGAGTGCTAAACATGATGACATTGTTGTAAGGGGGAGTGTGTCTTAAATGTCAAAATATGTTTTCTAAATCAACAAGTGGTTCATCATGTGTTTGTGATCCGAGGGAGAGTCAGTTTTGATGCACATGTTTATGAGAGGGAGTCAGTGTTGGTACATACACATTGTTAAATTTAGAAAATTTACTTCTGGGTTAAGAATGTGCAGGAATAGTCAGTTTTCGATCTAGGATCTAAAGACAAAGAGCCAGGTTACAATACCTGAGGACTCTGATTGAAGAAAGCCAAGTTTCGATCCTAAAACTTAAAGATTCTGCAGATAGAGCTTGAGCTAGGTATCTATCCTGAACATGAAGAGGCAGACAATGATCCTGAAGCAGATGTTGCTAAAGAACTAAGGAATGCCAGCAAATTGAGAGGGAGAGTCTGAAGATAGAGAGAGAGAAGAGCCCAGAGACAGATCAAGACTGAAGAAGTGAAGACACAGCATTGTCGTGACTCGATAGTCGACTCGTCAACATCTGAGGGGGAGTCTGTTGGTGCACTACATCTGTCGACTTCGTCTTGTATCAAGTCTTACATTGAATTGTATAGACTAGGGCGCGTTGTGCGAGAAAATAGGAAAAGTAATGTGTTTAGTGAGCTGATTTCGCTCATAGGGTATTTAGGAAGGTGATTCCACTTGTTCGTCAGTAAGTGATTCCACTTATTCGTCAGTAAGTGATTCCACTTATTTGTCAGTAGGTGATTCCACTTATGTGTACATAGGTGATTCCGCTCATGTGTACATGTACACATAAGCGAAATCAGGAGCTCTATAAATAGGTGCCTCATAAGCGAAATCACTGAGCAGATCTTGTAACTCATACCGAAGTGCTGCCGGTTTGAGAACTGATTGTAAACAGCGTCAAATCAATACAAACAGTGAATTAAGAAGAGAATTAGCTGTTTCTAGCTTTGTTTCTTAGTTTCCGCCTCTGAAACGAAGTTAAACTCCTCTGAACGACTCATTCGGGTCAGATCACGATCCTACAACCATAAATATGAATGGGTATAAGAAAATGGTTAATCTCGTCACTCTGGAAAACCCAATTAAGAAGCATAGCCACACCAGTATGAACATTTTCTTTGAATCGTCGCTTATTATGTTGTATTTTGCTTATTTTCTGTGTGTGTCTTGCATCAATTTCACAGTTTGCAGTATCAATCCAACAAAAAAAGACTGAGATGAAAGCTAAACGTTTGTCTAAAGCTCAACAACTGTCTTTAACTACACTCCCTCAAGCCATAACAGAAACCATCCTATGCCTTTTACCAACTGCAAAAGCAGTAAGGACAAGTATCCTCTCAAGGGAATGGAGGTACAAATGGACCACAATTCCTAAACTTGTGTTTTCTCAATCTACTTTTAAAAAGTCAATTGAAGCGGGGCAATTGGTCTGGTCTGATTGGGTGCAAATATCTGACTTAGAACGGGCAAGGAGATACAAGGACATGAGGTGTGAACTTTTCTATGCTATACACCAAGTTTTGTTACTATGCCAGGGTCCAATACATGAGTTCACTCTTTTGATGAATGCGGATCGCACCTGTTTTGAACTTGATCAGATACTGCTTCATTTGTCGGGGAACCATACTATCAAGAAATTAACACTTACGCTTTATCATTCGGATCCATATGGTTTACCCTTATCTGTCTTCTCATTGCATCACTTAACGGACCTCTATCTTGAATATTGTGCTATCAACCATAAACCTATTTTCAATGGATTTGGTAGCCTAACAAGCTTAACCTTAAACAAAATAAGGATCTCTAGAGAAACTCTTCTACATCTTTTATCTAATTATCCATCGCTTAAGAGCTTGTATATGGTAAGCTAATAAATTTATAACCGTTTAGTGGACTTGCAAAACTCATCTAAATATTTTATGTCAATATAGCTTATATATGAAGAGCAATTTGTTGGTGATGAATATCCATTTATGGAGCCAAGCAATATGGAGCTATTCAAGTGTTTACCTATGATTGAACATCTGACCACTTCTGGTTATCTTATTATGGTAATTTTTATCCACATTGTATATAGTTAAAAGAAGAAAAAATAAAACTTTGGTTGTTAATCCTTGTGTTTTTGCCTATGGTTGAAGGCGTTAGTTCAAGCCTCGATTCCAGAAGAGCTTCCAGCCTCACTAATCCACCTAAAATGTTATACTATCAAAGATATGTGTTTTGTTGACGCCTATGGATTGCCTTTTCTTGCTGATTTGATCAAATGCTCCCCGAACTTGGAGAAAATTAAGCTAGAGGTAAATTGTAGAAGTGTATCCTGTATCTTGTTGTTTTGATTTTGATGCCAAATTTCACTAACACAAGACTTCTGCTGTAGATTAATGCTGACTGTTGTATTGAAACAAAGGTCGATAAGTTGGAAGAACATTCCGTTAACTTGGAAGAATATTCAGATGTTTGGTTGGAGCATCTGAATGAACTGGAGATTAAAAAATTTTGTAACTATAAGTCTGAGTTGGAGTTTGTGAAGTTTATCTTGGCCAGATCACCCAATCTGAAGAAGGTTATATTGGTAACCTGGATGGATGATAAAGATGAAGAGTTTGAGATGTTAAAAAATCTCCTAAGCGTCCCACGTGCATCACCAGTAAGTGTTGAGAGTAAGTTTTGAGAGTTGCTGAAAAAGACTATGAGGACCATTAGATCACTCAACTTTCTTAAGAACTAATCTTGTATTGCTATTTGTAATTCTGGTTAACTTAGAAAGATTTTGTTGGAATCAGTTGGTTGCTGCAGCAATAGATATGATCCTTGCATATCCTTGTTTTCTGACTATTTGAAAAGCATTTTCTCACCTACTATTTAAACCGTTAATTTCACTTTCTAAAGCTTTAATTGTCGGAAATTGGTTGAAAACATGTATATTTAATGAAAACCCGTTTGCTTGCCAACCACAAACCCTAACCATATACATGCCATGATGGCAACAACTCGCCCCCTTGTCACTGTCCAACCGCTCAAATCATTCAACCCTTTCACCTTCACAGTATCTCTCAATGTCGTCTCATGGGGTTAAAGCACAGGTTGTTCGAAAGAGCATGACATGATTCCCTTGAAATAGCAATACATCCCAAACACGAGGAACTGAAGTTCTCGAACATGGGAGAATTATAAGCTAGAATACATTTATGCTTGCTACTAAACAATAAATACAAATGTCTATAAACAATTATGTTTAAACTAGAAACTTAATGCTAATTTCTTGTTAATCTTAATATATATATATATATATATATATATATATATATATATATATATATATAACCACCCAATCAATTTAAGTTGTGTAAGTGCAGTTCCTGCAGGGTAACTGTCGCTTATCAGTTCTAGTCAACCAAAGCAGAAGTCCAAGTTAAAGTCAACGATAATGAAGAATTCAATACCACATGAAGACCATGCACTGATCAAGGGGGAGTTTGTTAATGCACTTTGGGTGATAAGTGCATGCTTTCCAATTGTTAGGGTCTTTATTGTACATGTCTTGAAACTTAGTCCAAGGTTTATCCTTGGACAATTTGTCCAAGTTTATGCCTAGACTTTTGTCAGGGGTTTGGTTTAGGCAAAAGTCAGGGTTTTTGTGTAGATTATTTTGTCCGGGTTTTAGTCCCTAGTCTATATATATGTGTTGTATAGGATTAGGGCAAGCAACCCATGAAGAAGCTTTGTGCACCTCTCCCAACTTCTTGTTCCTCCTGGTGTGCACATCCTAGAGAGAGAGACTATGTGTTAGTGAGAGAAAGCTAGGGTTTAGATCTTCGTGATCTAAACCAGCTTGTAGATGATGTATACTCTTTTGGTATGTAATCTGTGATGACTGATTCGTTAGTAAAGAGATTCATCTTCTACATATTTCTATCTTGTTCATATTTTGTTCTTCATGTCTTGAATCAAGTGCAATGTTTGATGTTCGTCATCGATCCAGTGCTTTCACAGTGGTATCAGAGCATGGTTACCGATTCGGAATGGTCTAACCGCCTTTTGAACCACCATTGCTCTTGATTTTATGTTTGTTTCCACCAAACATCCTGAAGACGTGAAGATTCTGCATAAAACTTGAAGAAAATGAAGCTGTGCGTCGGCTGTGATGGTTTTTCTTGTTGCAGTTCTAGGGTTTTGATCTGAAAAAGGCAATGTCCGAATTTATGTAAGTGTTTTACCTGTCCGAGCTTTAGTCTATCAACATTAAGTCAGGGTTTTCCTTCAGTGTTTTCCTTCAGAGTTTTTCCTTCAGGGCTTTTCCATTCAGTGTTTTTGCTTCAAGATTATTGATGAACTAGTGTGAAGTCACACTTGTGAGATATCCTGAAGCAATTTCCTCTTTGAGACGTCAGGACTTTGTGGTCTGGGCTTTGGAGGTCAGGGTTTTCCTTTTTAAGAGGTCATAGTTTACAAATTCATGGTTTTCATGCTAGAGGTCAATAGTCAGAGTAATTTTTAGAGAGTCCGAACTTCTTTTCCTTTAGTAGGATTCCGAGTTTAACTTTGAAACATAATCATCAGAGTTTACATTTTAATCTCAAGGTTCCGAGTTTAGATATTCAGAGTTTTAAAGTTGTTCTAGTTCTTGACCATTGTCCGAGTTTGCTTTTTAATTAAATTGGTGTGTCCAGTTTAAATTTCTAAGAAAATATAGTTCAGAGTTTTCAAAGGAAATAAATTTACGGTCCGAGTTTTATATGATGTTTATGATTTTTTATCTCGTTCCAGGTTTAACCAGTATTCAGATTTTTATATTCAGAGTTTCTTCCTTCCGAGTTTGTTATGTTAACTTAATTCAGAGTTTCAGCTGATTCAACTTCAGTTTCCGAGTTTTGTTTCAGTTCAGTATCCGAGTTTTGAACTTCCAGGTTTTGAACAGGTTCTAGTTGAAACAGATTTCTCTGTTTCCGAGTTTTACATTAAGCACTTCGTTCCGAGTTTTGTTGTTTGAAGTTGCGAATTTTCATGTGGTTCAGTTCCGAGTTTTTAACAACCGTTGTGTTTCTGTTCCGAGTTTTAACAACTGATGTGTTACAATTCCGAGTTTTAACAACCGATGTGTTTCAGCTCCGAGTTTTAAAGTTTGTCCGAGTTTTTAAAACAGCACCAGCTCCGAGTTGTTTAAATCTTCTCAGTCCGAGTTTTTAACTATTTCAGTGTTCCGATTCTTCTTTTAATCAGCTCCGAGTCTTTGTTTAAACAGTTCCAAGTTGTATAGCTCCGAATTTCAATCTGTTAAACAGTTTCGAGTTTTTAACAATCTTCAGTACATTGTTCCGAGTTAGTCTTTGGGATAGCAGTCTCCGGGTTTCTTCAGAGTTTCCTTTATTTCTTTGCTTGTTCAGAATTTCTTTGTATTCTAAGTACTGCTCAATGATCTGATCCGAGGTTTCAAGAGCTTCTGGGTTTTACGGGTTCCTAATTTTCTAGTTATTCCGGGTTACCTGGGGTACCCGATTTTTAGCTAAATTTAGAAGTTTGTGTTGTTCGGAAGTTTCGAGTTGTGCATGTTCCGAGTTTTTCTAGTTATTCCGGGTTACCTGGGGTACCGGATAACTAACTAAAAGTCTGAATTATGTGTAGTTTGGAAACTTGAAGTCGGTTTCGGATTATCGAAAAGTTTTATGGTACTTATGTTGTCCGGATCAAGTGAGGAGGTGAAGAGAATAACACTTGCTTGGACTTCTGTATTGTTTACAAAGAAAAAGGGGGAGTAAAAATTTTGAAGTTCCTATTTTCTTTGTAAATCAAAAGCCCGTGGTGCTACATCGAAACAAGTTCATGTTTACTATCTTTGAGATTAACTTAGTGTTAATCTTACCGGTAGCGAAGTGTTTATAACATGAAGCAAGTTAGAGCTAGTGTGTGATTGAGTTTTGTCAAGTTTGTTCGAGGTTTAATCCAGTGTTGACGTGATGAAGCAAATTGTTCGTTTGGCAAATAGTTGAAGGTCAAGCCTTTATCGTATGCCGGTTAGAGTAGAGAAGATTAGTCTTCTTGGTCCCTCTTCCAAGTTGGTGACAGATCAGATTCTTTAAATAGGGGTTCTTACATTGAGGGGGAGATTGGAGACGAAAGTCATCGGGTAATTGGTGGATTCGTGAAGATACGAGATTGGATCTTGAAGATTCGAGATGAAATGATTTCAGACACTCGGTTGAAGACTCTGATCAAGATGGTGGATGTACTTTTACAAAGTTCAGTTTGTTATTAACTTATCGAACTGAGCTTCATGTCTTTGTGGAATTTGAAGTGTTCAAGGCTGGGCATTGTAAATCCAATGTTTCTTTCTTCTATTGGTTAGGTTTAAAGATTAATGTATCGAGCGATATTCTTACATGTGGTTGTAGGTCGGTTCGCGTTAACTTGATTCAGGAGTAGATTGAGGGGGAGGATCAACAGTGTTTGATGTTGGATTCTTCAGGTTTCTCAAAGCGGCCTTAAGTGATCATCAGCAAGTCTTTGATTGAAGGGTTGAAGACCATTGTGCTCTGTCGGAAAGATCAAGTCTCAGCCAAAGTTGAAGCAGCCATGATATCATCAGTCAAGGGGGAGTCTGTAAGTGCAGTATCCTGTGACTGAAGATATCAGTGTTAGACAGAACTGATTGCAACAGTTAAGGGGGAGACTGTAAGTGCAGTTCCTGCAGGGTAACTGTCGCTTATCAGTTCTGGTCAACCAAAGCAGAAGTCCAAGTTAAAGTCAACGATAATGAAGAATTCAAGACCACATGAAGACCATGCACTGATCAAGGGGGAGTTTGTTAATGCACTTTGGGTGATAAGTGCATGCTTTCCAATTGTTAGGGTCTTTATTGTACATGTCTTGAAACTTAGTCCAAGGTTTATCCTTGGACAATTTGTCCAAGTTTATGCCTAGACTTTTGTCAGGGGCTTGGTTTAGGCAAAAGTCAGGGTTTTTGTGTAGATTATTTTGTCCGGGTTTTAGTCCCTAGTCTATATATATGTGTTGTATAGGATTAGGGCAAGCAACCCATGAAGAAGCTTTGTGCACCCTCTCCCAACTTCTTGTTCCTCCTGGTGTGCATATCCTAGAGAGAGAGACCTATGTCTTAGTGAGAGAAAGCTAGGGTTTAGATCTTCGTGATCTAAACCAGCTTGTAGATGATGTATACTCTTTTGGTATGTAATCTGTGATGACTGATTCGTTAATAAAGAGATTCATCTTCTACATATTTCTATCTTGTTCATATTTTGTTCTTCATGTCTTGAATCAAGTGCAATGTTTGATGTTCGTCATCGATCCGGTGCTTTCACAAGTTGCGACATAATCAAATAAATACCTTTTAAAAACATTATAAAAAGAGACTGGTCAACATGTGAAGCCCAACCCTGGATCAGTGGCGAAGCTTGAAAATCCCCCCCCCCCTCCCTCATAGCTGCGCCTCTGCCTTGATCTAGACGTATGCAAGTCCCACCCATTTCTATTTAGAGTAAGCCATATCAATAATTTTATGTTCGGTTGATTTCGTGGCTGTTAGATTTCAATGAAGTTATGACACTGTTTTAAGACAACTATTTTAATAAGATAAATCCAGCCAACTCTTTTATGAAGTAGCCTTTTGTCATTGGATAACCCCAGATGGCCGGGCTTTTTATTTGTTGTCCGTTCAAAAGAAATGAATAACACTAAGCTTGAAGAACCAAGTATCCGGTTCACTTTAATGTCATAATAACCACTTTTTTCTGGCAGTTCTTCCTAATGGACACCCTGGTGGTAAGGTGTCTCTTCTGTATTCTAGAGGCTCAGGATTCAAATTATACAAAGTGTAAATATAGCCATAGTTAATAGGAGTAGATTAGGATTAAGAGCCGTTCTAGAAAACAATTCAAGCGTCAGCTTACAATCAATGACTGATTTTGAAAACACTGGTTTTTACATACTAAAGTTTATCAAATCATAATCATTTTGTATAATACTACTCTACATACTAATTTTGCGAATTCCTGAATAACCATTGTAACGATCAAAATCATAAATTTCTGAGACTAACTGTAAAAATTTCACAAAATTAAATCAATCAAACTTTTAAAATCTAGCATTTAAGCGTTCCGTATGTTTGGCATTACTAATGAAAAGCTTCAACTTCTTGTTTGAAATGTTTAAGGAGATCTGGAATTGTCTTGACTGAATGTTCTTGCTCGTCTCTCACTCGCACGCTTACCTGCAAATAAATATTGGTCACGTCATATAATTGTTTGTATAACTACAATATAACAAAGAAAAAAAAGCTACAATATAAGATCCTTTGCCCGGGAAGACAATATTCTAATCCTTTATGCTCTTAAACCTTTCACCATAGTATATAGGGATGATATATAAGGATTTTACTTCTTTTCATCAACCTCACATGTATTTACTTCTTCAGCCAATAACACACCTAATGAGATATTATGTTTATACCAAAATAGGCTTAATGGCAACTATGCCCTTAAGCAAAAATACTCTTGTTTCCCGTCTATAAGAAAACACGAGGTTTTTTTTTTTTTTTTTTGTCATTTAACAATATTTCAGCATGTTTTTAATAAGAAACTAAATTGCATTACAACCTTGATTTAATAATCTGAAAAGAGATACATACATACCTTGCCATTACTGACTTCCTCTTCACCAACAACCAGTATGTAGTTGTATTGTGCCAACTGAGCTTCTCGTACCTATATAACAAAAATAATAAGCTATAACCACACAATGAACTTTTTTATCTGCTTATTATTCCATTTTGAAAGAACAATAAGCTACTTTGAGAGTATGAAATTGCATATGTTAAAAAAACAATAAGCAGTAGTGAAAGGAATATCCAAA
>JARYGA010025725.1:0-28267 GCA_030545235.1 Helianthus tuberosus
ATGCAAAGCCAAATTGACACTATCAAGGTAAATATGCTTTGGTGAAAGAAAGTAGAAGGTATGTGAAATGGAATATAAGGGTCTTGTATAGGCTTTTTATGTTTTGACAATCCATTTTGGCCCACATAAATTGTTGGTGGCAAAAGTGGATTTCGCTGTGCCGAAAGGATCATAGTGGAAGGGAGAACAACCATGTTAAAGCTCTGCACATTGATTGTCTTATTTTTCAATGGTTCTAAAATTAAATTAGAAAATGCAAACTTTCAATTATAAGATATACAGTTCGATGATACCAAAGTTTCAGATGTCGGTGGCTACCTCTTCAAATTTGGATCTAGAAATGCATCTGTCGATGGAAGAGGCCGCTAGAATCGACAGTGTAGTGACATAATATGTCGATGGAAGAGGCCGCTAGAATCAACAGTGTAGTGACATAATATTCATCTGTAGATGTCTAGGCTATCTCAGATAAGGATGACAAATGGGTGCCGGCGAAAATTAACTTTAGCGTGTGGCAAGGTACGGGATGTTTTACAATGGTGGCGGCGAAAATTAACTTTGGCAGACAAGGTGATTTCCAACTGTTATAGTCCTGATTACCAATTATTCACCACGTTTCTATTGTTAAGTGTTCATCTTGGGGTTCAGAACTTATCTGTGGCTCGTGGTTGTTACAATCAATTCTGGTGGCTGTTATCGACAGAGACAGCCGCTGGTCGCCAAGCAATGGTGGCTACAGTGGTGCTACTGCGGTCTAGCTTGGTCAACAGAGTCAATGTCTTGGTCACTCGAACTAATTAGTTAATTTATAATTATAGAAATATGATGGAATTTGAGTTTGAATTGTTCTTGAAATATCTATTGTTTGGATATTTTGTCTGTGATTGTTAGGGAGTTCATTAAAAATTTGTTTTTTAGTTGGATAAGTCCAAACTAGGGTTACTGGCTTAGTTGTGTAATGGTGATTTTTTCCTGTGAAAGTGAGATAGATTGATAAAAGGAACTTAAGTAGTTGTTGAGAAGACATGCATAAAAGATTTTGTGGTTAGGTTTAGAAAGGATTTAACTATTCTGTAAGTTGTTTTTGTATTAATGAATTGTTATTCGTTTTATGTATTTGTAGGAGTTCCACACTATCTATTGGGTACAATTAGCCCCATGGTTTAGTTTACTGCAAAGAATTTGCAATTCCTGTGAGTTATTCTGCTATGTGTATATACATAAAGCATGTATTTGTTAATTGATTATTAATTTTGTGGTTACATTGAGATTTTATAATTCTTATTGCTTGTATCTGATTTGAGATCTTTGAAGATGAGGAAAATCAACCTAGGCCCAGGACAGTGGAAACAACCGAACCAGAAAAAGGGCTAAATCTGCTTCATTTTTGAGAAATTAGTGCAAAGAGATACTAATATTTCTAAGCAATCATAACAGGTGACATAAAGTCCCATTACCTAATTATATCATATTTCGCCCAAAGGTTTTACGGGTCGCGAGAGCATGTTCAGGTGTGTTCTAAGAAATATTTTATAACATGGATCAGTTTGGTTTTCATATGGATTGTCACTTTACATGTCACACCCCGACCACGTGGAACATACGAAACGTGGCGGAAATGTCGGGGAGTGTTGTAACAGAATTAATTGTTTCATAACCATGGCAATTGAAGTTTCGTTTTATTAAGTAAAAGTGATACAATGTCTTAACAAACAAAGAAATACAACATAATTAACTAGTCTTGCATCTTTTATTGTTACTAAAGCCCAAGTCTGCCTATGTGTATCTTGATCATCTTATGCAACAGCTCCTGAAAAACACATGTGAAAATAGGTACGTCAGCATAAAAATGCCTGTGAGATACATAGGTTTGTGAAAATAGGATTCATGACTTGTATTTGAGAAAATGTTTAGTCATGAACCTTGTAATTTGCTTTGTTTTGTAAATCATTTGAAAAACAATGAGTTCAGATGATATGTATACAATAAATGAATAATGTATGGTTAAATGAATAACCATAGTAAAATGGATTTGTATAAGATAGGTTGTTTGTAAAACAATGTCTTGTGAAAAGTATGTTATTTGTATAAAATGTCATATGTATCAAACTGAAATGATTCAAATAACGCTACGATATGTAATACCATACAAACACTTATATATAGGAAGTACCAGCGGCGTATCCACCATGCTTGTATCATATTACACACGCATCGTTACTTAATCACTTAATCAAACAAAACCAACCAATGTAAGAAGTCTATGTTTAAACAAATTGTCAAATGTATTGAATAATATGTCAAGTGTAAATCATGTCAAATGTCTATGTCAATTATCCATGTCAAATGTCTATGTCAGAATGTTATGTATGGCAAGTGAAATGTCTCAACTAAACCATATGCACAAAAACAAAGTATTGAAGTAAAACTTGGTTTAAATCAAAGTTATGTTTTGTGGGAAATGCATGATCAAATGTCAATCATGTTAAAATGTCTATGCCGAAATGTCTATGTCAAATACGGTTCACATGGTTCACAGATACAAACGGTTCACAGATATCAACGGATCACAGTCAAATGATTACAACGGTTCAATATGTAGTATAATGTGTTCATATGCTGGATAAGCATATGCAACAGAAAAGCAACGTAAAACAATGTACTAAGTACGCACACAATGGGCATACATAGCATGAAATGTAATGTAGAACGATGTACTAAGTACGCACACAATGGGCATACATAGCATAAAATGTAAGACAATGTACTAAGTACGCACACAATGGGCATACATAGCATGAAATGTAATGTAGAACGATGTACTAAGTACGCACACAATGGGCATACATAGCATAAAATGTAATGTAAAACAATGTACTAAGTACGCACACAATGGGCATACATAGCATGAAATGTAATGAAATCATGTACTATAATGTACTAATGAACATAGCAAGTATATGATGTCAAAACAGGAAAGCATGAAAGTAACAAGTAGGCACATGTGTTCCACCCCAAAACAGTTTGGAAAACAGTAAAAGAGGGGTCTATGTACTCACCTGAGATTGCTCAGTAGTCCTTGAGTAACAACTAAACAATGCTAGAGATCGCGGATATCAAACGGCACCTAGTATAGGTAGCTACATTAATAAACCGGACCTAAATCGGAGGATCGGGTAGCATTAGGGTTTGTAAACCAAACGAGTGTAGAGACTCGTGTCTTTTGGTTTAACAAAGCCTACATACTAAATGAAACTTAACCTAAGTGTCTACGACCCATTACGACCCGTTTAGGTAGCTTATGCTACTTTAACGCGTCGTTCGCGTGAAACGCGTTCGGACCGCCTAACTAGTCCTATGACAAGTATTATATGCCTAAACATGCTACATAATCAGTTACGTGACAACAGTTTAGGTTACATATGCTTAATTACCAATTATACATGAAAAGGGTATTCTGGTAATTTACCTAAGGCATATAAACTACCTATCATACAACTACTTAAACGATGTGACCATAGGGTATAACCTCGGAAGGTTATTCCCTACCTACTATGGTCACCTACTGTGTTTGGTCGGATCCTAATGATCGACCAAACTGGGTCGGGTTCGAAGGTATAGGCGATTTATTAGATCGCCTACCCTACGACCCTAGACAACGTGGTAATCAGTGGGCATAGTCCCAAGGGACTATGACCAACGTGATTACAATCACGTTGCGAAGTTCAAACGAACTTCGCATTGACCATTACTGGTCAACGCTGAAAGTCAAACAAAGTTTGACTTTCTGACTCGAAAAGCAGTAAAAATAAGGAAAAGAACGAAAGAATACTTACGAAGGGTCCAAGAATGGAAGGTTTGAACCCGAACACTCTCAGGTATGAAGTGTTAAACACGACAACTTAGAGAGCAAGTTCAGATTCAAAGGTGTGAGTTTTTGGGTGTGATGTTGGTGGGTATTTATAGGAAATGGTCCACCGTTGGGATCGTTTCTTGGATAACGTGCCACGATCCAAGGCGTACACTTGTCGGGATGTTATGGTGCCTAAATTGCCACTAACCATAAGGATTTGACATGTGGAAGAGGGATTGGAGGTGCTAAACAGCTGCAACCAGCTGTTAAATGCAGTTAATCTGGTCTGATAGTGGGAAGCGGCCCGCTTTAGGATCATACAAACACAATGCGGGCCGCTTGGGGCCTCTGATCTGCATACAAGTTTCAAAAATGACAGTTTAGGTCCCTGCACGTGTTTAAGGCCTTTTTCGATGCGTTTGAACCTCGTTAACCTCATTTCAAGGCTCTAAAATGAAGTTAAAGTATAGGGAACTCAAAACATGCTCAAAAATATGACGGATGTCGGTTCGTTTGGTCGTACGATCGCGATGTTCGCTTAATTACGACGGGATGCGCATAAGCGCGAAAAACGATCCAAATGAAGCGACGAATGGATTTTTCTTAAGGCGAACACTAAAATATAATGTAGTCATGCTTACATAAATTTTTGGATGTCCAGATGTATTCAGAACGTAAGTTATGCGCGAAAATGCAAACTTGTGCACTTTTTGACACTTTTAGTCCCTGAATGACCCAAAAGTTTATTTTAGCATACCGAACCCCTCAAAGCCTATTTCTAAGCTATGTAAAGGATATTTATGGTATGTTTAACTTATGGTCATGTTCCGGAATGTCTGTTACAGTTCAAATTGGCATACTTTCGCAGTTTGTCAACTTTAGTCCCTGTAAGCGATTTAACTTGTTTTTGCCATACCAAAGCCTTCAAAACTTATTGCTAAGTTATGTAAAGGTTATTTAAGGTATGTTAAGCCTATTTCACTATTCCGGAGTGTTCGTTGCATTAAACTGGTTATATTTACGCATTAGTGCGCGTATAACCTTCCAGAAAGCGATTTAGAGCTTGAAATCGAACAAGAATTGATATGTGTAAACGATACACATATTTTTACAAATCCCAAGTATGAAATACAATATTTCACTGGTTGGGCATTTGTTTGATGGTTGAAATGACACAGGTGTTACAGTCTCCCCTACTTTAGGAAATTTCGTCCCGAAATTAATTCGTAGGAGTCTGTCTATGACTTTGTTTCAAATAGTCATCAAAGATATGTAAAGCATAATCTGATTATTTTCCTCAACGGATATTTTTCAGAAGCGAAAATGAACGAACAGAGTCATTTTCTTTAACGGGTTCTTCGGAAATGGAAAATAAAGGAATTAACTAAACGGATATTCCTCAGAAGTGAAAATGAATGGATGATTCATTCTTTCTCAACGGATTCTTTGTCAGAAATGCGAATGAAGGAATAATCCACGGATATTCATTTCTCTCAACGGATATTCTTCAGAACGAAAATGAACAAACGGGGTCATTTTCCTCAACGGTTCGTTCTTCAGAATTTGAAATGAAAGAAAAATCAACGGATATTCATTTCTCTCAACGGATATTCTTCAGAACGAAAATGAACAAACGGGGTCATTTTCCTCAACGGTTCGTTCTTCAGAATTTGAAATGAAAGAAAAATCAACGGATATTCATTTCTCTCAACGGATATTCTTCAGAACGAAAATGAACAAACGGGGTCATTTTCCTCAACGGTTTGTTCTTCAGAATTTGAAATGAAAGAAAAATCAACGGATATTCATTTCCTCAACGGATTCTTTGTCAGAAATGCGAATGAAGGAATAATCCACGGATATTCATTTCTCTCAACGGATATTCTTCAGAACGAAAATGAACAAACGGGGTCATTTTCCTCAACGGTTCGTTCTTCAGAATTTGAAATGAAAGAAAAATCAACGGATATTCATTTCTCTCAACGGATATTCTTCAGAACGAAAATGAACAAACGGGGTCATTTTCCTCAACGGTTCGTTCTTCAGAATTTGAAATGAAAGAAAAATCAACGGATATTCATTTCTCTCAACGGATATTCTTCAGAACGAAAATGAACAAACGGGGTCATTTTCCTCAACGGTTTGTTCTTCAGAATTTGAAATGAAAGAAAAATCAACGGATATTCATTTCCTCAACGGATAAATCTTCAGAAACGAAAATGAACTAACGGAGTCATTTTCAACGGTTATTTCCTCAGAGTTGGAAATGAAGGATTACACAACGGATATTCATTTCCTCAACGGATAAATCTTCAGAAACGAAAATGAACTAACGGAGTCATTTTCAACGGTTATTTCCTCAGAGTTGGAAATGAAGGATTACACAACGGATATTCATTTCCTCAACCGGATAAATCTTCAGAAACGAAAATGAACTAACGGAGTCATTTTCAACGGTTATTTCCTCAGAGTTGGAAATGAAAAGATAAACAACGGATATTCATTTCCTCAACGGATATTCTTTAGAACGAAAATGAATGGATAATTCATTTTCCTCAACGGTTATTCTTCAGAATGGAAATGAAAAGATAAACAACGGATATTCATTTCCTCAACGGATATTCTTTAGAACGAAAATGAATGGATAATTCATTTTCCTCAACGGTTATTCTTCAGAATGGAAATGAAAAGATAATCAACGGATATTCATTTCCTCAGCGGATATTCTTCAGAAGTGAAAAATGAATAGCTAGTTCATTTTTCCTCAACGGATGCTTCATCAGAATTGGAAATGAATAGGGTTAATTCTTGATACATGATAGAACTTGCTGTGATTTCTGTGCACTAAATTTCCATAATTATGTATGCATCCATAATTACGTAATTCCTTGCACAGTCCGCACAGTTTGTTTTGAAATGTTGTGGGGAAAGATATCAAACCTGAGATGAGAGTGACTAGACTACCATAGGGTCCTTTTAATTAGATCAACAGAGGATCTTCTTAATTAGGCCACTAAGGAGTCCTTTCAGCTATATCATCACATGATATCCCTAATCAGATTTTTGGATCCATCTGTTTAACTAGACCACTAAAGGATCTAATTATGAAGTAGTACATTATAATCCAAGGGACTTTAACTACAACGTAGAAGTCCATTAAGGATTTAAGTAGTACCTTTGGGTATCCTACTATGAATCTCTTGCACAAAGATATGTAAGATTTTACGAGGATTTGAATAACATAAATTGGATCACATGACACATAAAGGATAACACATAAGCACATAACCACATAATTGTTTAATTGTTATTTTTCTTGTTATTGATTGCCATTAACTTGGCGCCTCGTACATCGTTTCTCTTGGAAGAAACGGGTACTTAGGATTTTCGTGGAAACGCAAGAGATTATACAAGGGAAGAAATTTGGAAGTAGTCTGTTCTTCAAGGAATGCGGTTCCTTGATTGTCGGTATTGTATGGGATATGTTTATACATGCAACCACATAAACATATTGAAATGTAAATGAAAGATTTATTTATAAACAACAATAACAACAACTGTTTCATAGATTGTGATAAAAGAAAATAATACACAAGGCTCGATTATTTTCTAAACAGCGTTATCTTCTGTCGGTCAGATACTCATCCCTGCGCTGGATTTGCATCAGCAAGTCTTGGGCAATTTCTACTAAAATGGCCCATCTCGCCACAGTTGTAGCAAGATCCCTGTGGGAAACGAGCTTGAGCAGGATTGTTGTTAATCTGATTTGGTGCTGCTGCTATTGGGCAAACCCTCGCTGTATGACCTATAAGTCCGCAAACTTGGCATGTGCGGCACTTCACACCAGCATGATGATGTAGGCCACATTGGTTGCACATGGTTGCAGTTCCTTTGTAGGGTTTCCTGGCAGGGGGTTGAGCTGGTTGGTTGGGGACGGCTTGATCATTGTGAGCGACCACGGCGAAGTTCTGAGAAGCCTTTCGCTTCTTTGACTTCTTAGAGGATCCAGTCTGTTCATCCATGGTCTTTGATTCCTCGATTGGTTTCGATTCCTCGACCAGTTTCTTGTCACCCTTTCGGAAAAGCTTACGTTTCCTGATCTGCGATTCAGTCAAGGTTGCAGATAACTCAATGGCCTGCCTAACAGTAGTAGGGTTGCTACCAGTCAAAATGTCTTGTATTGAGTCGGGAAGGCCATCAATGTACTTTTCGATCGCCTTATCCAAAGGCGTGACCATGTTTGGGCATAACAGACTTAACTCCTCATAACGGTCCGTGTAGGCTCGATGCTCACCGCTGTCTTGCTTAAGATCATCAAATTCCCTTTCCAAAGCCCTGATCTCGTGACGAGGACAAAACTCCTTCATCATGAGAGCCCTAAGTTCGGCCCATGTCTGTGCTAGAGCAACTTCTGCACCACGATCTCTCATAACCCCATTCCACCACGTAAGGGCTCTCTTCTGGAACACACTCGAAGCAAACTCGACCTTGCGATTGTCAGGACACTGCACATGGAGGAAAGTATTCTCAATGCTCTCGAACCATTGAAGAAGCCCAGTCGCTCCCTCAGAACCACTAAACTTGAGTGGTTTCGCCGAGTTAAAACTCTTGAAGTTGCACGGACCATTGTTGTTGTTGTTGGCTTGATTCCATAGAGCAAAGAGGTTTGGGAATTGAGCAGCCATTTGCTGTGCAATGATTTCTGCCAGTTCGGCAGTCGCTATCTGGTTCTCGCGTCGAGGAGGCATTCTAAAAGAGGAAACATGAAAGGAAACGAGTGAGAGTAATAGACGAAAAGAATGAGATGAAACAAATCTGATGAAAGCAAGGATAGTGGTCATTTGTTTGTTACTAAAAAGCAACAAACGACCCTGGTGAAAAGTAAATAGGTCAAAAATAATGTATCGCGAAGACATGCTCGCCTATAAGTGAACACTCATCCCAAGAATTCCCAGGTAAGCACAACTGGTCTCGCGTCTGATGAGATGTATACGAAGTGCTTGCCTAGACAGAAAACCCAGAATACAGGCATTCACCCTTCCAGTTTGCACGTGTTCACATTATTTAAAACCCAAAACCTTGACGAGATTTTGAAAATTCAAAGGGGTTCAAAACCTAGTAATCAATCATCCTAGAACAGATGATTAGTTTTCAAAGTGGTTTTGAAATTTATGTTCTTGTTGTGGTCGTCGCCTAAGGATAGGTGACGGTATTGTTTTATGACTAAACGCAAGTAAACTCGCGTTAGGGTCCTAAGAAGGTTATAGACTAGGTCAAAGCATTACTAATAACCTAATTCCCTATAACCATTGGCTCTGATACCATCTTTTCTGTCACACCCCGACCACGTGGAACATACGAAACGTGGCGGAAATGTCGGGGAGTGTTGTAACAGAATTAATTGTTTCATAACCATGGCAATTGAAGTTTCGTTTTATTAAGTAAAAGTGATACAATGTCTTAACAAACAAAGAAATACAACATAATTAACTAGTCTTGCATCTTTTATTGTTACTAAAGCCCAAGTCTGCCTATGTGTATCTTGATCATCTTATGCAACAGCTCCTGAAAAACACATGTGAAAATAGGTACGTCAGCATAAAAATGCCTGTGAGATACATAGGTTTGTGAAAATAGGATTCATGACTTGTATTTGAGAAAATGTTTAGTCATGAACCTTGTAATTTGCTTTGTTTTGTAAATCATTTGAAAAACAATGAGTTCAGATGATATGTATACAATAAATGAATAATGTATGGTTAAATGAATAACCATAGTAAAATGGATTTGTATAAGATAGGTTGTTTGTAAAACAATGTCTTGTGAAAAGTATGTTATTTGTATAAAATGTCATATGTATCAAACTGAAATGATTCAAATAACGCTACGATATGTAATACCATACAAACACTTATATATAGGAAGTACCAGCGGCGTATCCACCATGCTTGTATCATATTACACACGCATCGTTACTTAATCACTTAATCAAACAAAACCAACCAATGTAAGAAGTCTATGTTTAAACAAATTGTCAAATGTATTGAATAATATGTCAAGTGTAAATCATGTCAAATGTCTATGTCAATTATCCATGTCAAATGTCTATGTCAGAATGTTATGTATGGCAAGTGAAATGTCTCAACTAAACCATATGCACAAAAACAAAGTATTGAAGTAAAACTTGGTTTAAATCAAAGTTATGTTTTGTGGGAAATGCATGATCAAATGTCAATCATGTTAAAATGTCTATGCCGAAATGTCTATGTCAAATACGGTTCACATGGTTCACAGATACAAACGGTTCACAGATATCAACGGATCACAGTCAAATGATTACAACGGTTCAATATGTAGTATAATGTGTTCATATGCTGGATAAGCATATGCAACAGAAAAGCAACGTAAAACAATGTACTAAGTACGCACACAATGGGCATACATAGCATGAAATGTAATGTAGAACGATGTACTAAGTACGCACACAATGGGCATACATAGCATAAAATGTAAGACAATGTACTAAGTACGCACACAATGGGCATACATAGCATGAAATGTAATGTAGAACGATGTACTAAGTACGCACACAATGGGCATACATAGCATAAAATGTAATGTAAAACAATGTACTAAGTACGCACACAATGGGCATACATAGCATGAAATGTAATGAAATCATGTACTATAATGTACTAATGAACATAGCAAGTATATGATGTCAAAACAGGAAAGCATGAAAGTAACAAGTAGGCACATGTGTTCCACCCCAAAACAGTTTGGAAAACAGTAAAAGAGGGGTCTATGTACTCACCTGAGATTGCTCAGTAGTCCTTGAGTAACAACTAAACAATGCTAGAGATCGCGGATATCAAACGGCACCTAGTATAGGTAGCTACATTAATAAACCGGACCTAAATCGGAGGATCGGGTAGCATTAGGGTTTGTAAACCAAACGAGTGTAGAGACTCGTGTCTTTTGGTTTAACAAAGCCTACATACTAAATGAAACTTAACCTAAGTGTCTACGACCCATTACGACCCGTTTAGGTAGCTTATGCTACTTTAACGCGTCGTTCGCGTGAAACGCGTTCGGACCGCCTAACTAGTCCTATGACAAGTATTATATGCCTAAACATGTTACATAATCAGTTACGTGACAACAGTTTAGGTTACATATGCTTAATTACCAATTATACATGAAAAGGGTATTCTGGTAATTTACCTAAGGCATATAAACTACCTATCATACAACTACTTAAACGATGTGACCATAGGGTATAACCTCGGAAGGTTATTCCCTACCTACTATGGTCACCTACTGTGTTTGGTCGGATCCTAATGATCGACCAAACTGGGTCGGGTTCGAAGGTATAGGCGATTTATTAGATCGCCTACCCTACGACCCTAGACAACGTGGTAATCAGTGGGCATAGTCCCAAGGGACTATGACCAACGTGATTACAATCACGTTGCGAAGTTCAAACGAACTTCGCATTGACCATTACTGGTCAACGCTGAAAGTCAAACAAAGTTTGACTTTCTGACTCGAAAAGCAGTAAAAATAAGGAAAAGAACGAAAGAATACTTACGAAGGGTCCAAGAATGGAAGGTTTGAACCCGAACACTCTCAGGTATGAAGTGTTAAACACGACAACTTAGAGAGCAAGTTCAGATTCAAAGGTGTGAGTTTTTGGGTGTGATGTTGGTGGGTATTTATAGGAAATGGTCCACCGTTGGGATCGTTTCTTGGATAACGTGCCACGATCCAAGGCGTACACTTGTCGGGATGTTATGGTGCCTAAATTGCCACTAACCATAAGGATTTGACATGTGGAAGAGGGATTGGAGGTGCTAAACAGCTGCAACCAGCTGTTAAATGCAGTTAATCTGGTCTGATAGTGGGAAGCGGCCCGCTTTAGGATCATACAAACACAATGCGGGCCGCTTGGGGCCTCTGATCTGCATACAAGTTTCAAAAATGACAGTTTAGGTCCCTGCACGTGTTTAAGGCCTTTTTCGATGCGTTTGAACCTCGTTAACCTCATTTCAAGGCTCTAAAATGAAGTTAAAGTATAGGGAACTCAAAACATGCTCAAAAATATGACGGATGTCGGTTCGTTTGGTCGTACGATCGCGATGTTCGCTTAATTACGACGGGATGCGCATAAGCGCGAAAAACGATCCAAATGAAGCGACGAATGGATTTTTCTTAAGGCGAACACTAAAATATAATGTAGTCATGCTTACATAAATTTTTGGATGTCCAGATGTATTCAGAACGTAAGTTATGCGCGAAAATGCAAACTTGTGCACTTTTTGACACTTTTAGTCCCTGAATGACCCAAAAGTTTATTTTAGCATACCGAACCCCTCAAAGCCTATTTCTAAGCTATGTAAAGGATATTTATGGTATGTTTAACTTATGGTCATGTTCCGGAATGTCTGTTACAGTTCAAATTGGCATACTTTCGCAGTTTGTCAACTTTAGTCCCTGTAAGCGATTTAACTTGTTTTTGCCATACCAAAGCCTTCAAAACTTATTGCTAAGTTATGTAAAGGTTATTTAAGGTATGTTAAGCCTATTTCACTATTCCGGAGTGTTCGTTGCATTAAACTGGTTATATTTACGCATTAGTGCGCGTATAACCTTCCAGAAAGCGATTTAGAGCTTGAAATCGAACAAGAATTGATATGTGTAAACGATACACATATTTTTACAAATCCCAAGTATGAAATACAATATTTCACTGGTTGGGCATTTGTTTGATGGTTGAAATGACACAGGTGTTACATTACACATGTTTTATAATTGTTTTTTCGTATTTTTAACCAGTTTGCATTCCGCATTGAAAGTGAATACAAAAAGCATCGGCCTGTTTTAATATGAATGGGCGTTGGTGTTAGTTCGAGAGTTATATGATGATGATCGGTGGCTGTTATGGAAGTTTCATAAAAAATTTCGGGTCGCAGTCAAACTGGTCAACTATGTCATATAGACATCAAAATGTAAGTTGATTACATTAAATGGTAAAAGTGAAAGCACTGAAAATACATTGTAAAAAATATTAAACTTTAATCGTGTTGGGTTGATGGGTTGGTGGGTTGCGGGTTGATGGGTTGGTGGGTTGAAACGAGTATCAAGAAATGATCAATGAGCTAACAAAAAACGAGTATCGTATTGCGAAGTTTGACCCTTAGAATAACTAAGTGTTGTGTTTTCCGTTGCATCATGAATTTGGTTTTGGTTATGGCTCAAAACCGAACCGCCTCGTACATAGCCCTAAACTCACCAACCTAAACCTAAGTGATGTTTCCCGCCGCATCGCGCGGGTAAACGACTAGTATATATATATATATATATATATATATATATATATATATATATATATATATATATATATATATATATATATATATATATACACACCTCACCAAACCCCCCCCCCCCCCCCAAAAAAAAAAATCTACCCCCCACCCACACACACCCCTCTCGACATATGTTTACTAATCCCACATATGTTTACTTACAGTTACCCCTAAAACTTAAAATCATCACACAACACAAATTAACGCATCATACTCCAGTGGTCCGTCAGTGATTCAAATTTGCCGTTAAAAAAAAATCCACTAGCAAAAAATAAGTTTAACAAAATTAAAGAATATTTCATGTCAACCATCCATGATTTCTATTTACGTAAATAAAACCAATATGGATATTTGAAAGAATAAGTTTAAAGTATTTCGTGTAAATCAAGTTTACAACTCATAGATATCAGTTTCTTTTTCTTTTTTTTTTTACGGAAAATTTCTTTAATCTTGTCGTCTGTAGGACTTGAACCCAAGACCTCACTCTCCCAAGGTGTTATATCAGTTTCTTTTTTAATTTGGTTTTCACTTCCAATTAAATACATAAGCGAAAACAAAAACTCTACAGATACCTTTCATATGCAAAACTAATATAACACAACTAAAACTATCTTTTAGAATAGAATAATGAGAAAACTGCCATTTTGGTCCCTGTGGTTTGGGCACTTTTGTCATTTTAGTTCAAATCTCAAACTTTTTTAATCTGTGTCCCTGTGGTTTCACTTTTATTATCATTTTAGTCCAAAATCTAAAAACCCCCTATTTTGACTGTTGAAAGCTGATTGTTTTGGCATTTTGTTCAGGGCCATTTTAGTCATTTTATTTTAATATAACATATTAACTAAATTAAACAAAAGGAGACCATTATCTGACAGACCATCATCTTCTTCACAAATAGTTCACCCACCTCTAGCAGACCATCATCTACTTCAAACCCAAACCCTCCCAGACCCAAACCCGCCACCACTCCTCCACCCGCCACCGCCCCACCAGAAAGACAACATCCACCTCTTCTCAACCCCCAGTGCACCACCACCATCCCCACCGCACCACCACTACACCACCACCCCTGTCTCTCTCTCCCCCTCTTTCTCTCTCTAAAACCTAAAACCCAAGCTTTTACCCTCTCTTTCTCTCTCTAAACTCGTTCTAGGGTTTGGGCCAGGTAGGCGGTGGCGATGTGGCGGTGATGGCGGTCATCTGCAGATGAGAGAGAGAGAGAGGCGGTGGCATCCGGCGGAGGAAGGACGAGCCGTGTGTGAACTATGTTGTAACACCTCGAAAATTCACGTCCTATAATGTGTTGACACGTGTCATAAGCTTGAACGTGTGAAAGTATACTCTTGAGGGACTAAAGTTGACAAACATGGAAAGTATGTAAATATACGAGTTCAAAATATCAACAGTGAATAAATATACTTTACAATAACCCTACATGATGTTGATACCATCAGACGAATAAATCATGGATCATACGAGGCTAAAAGTGAGAGATTACAAACTACAGGGGTTAAATGTGTCAACATGTTTAAAGTATACCTCTGAGTGACCTTTTAGCAAACCCGAAGCTTTGTAACGATTAATTATGCTCACTAGAATGCGTGATAAAAATTTCACCAAGTTTCGTTATCGTATGAGAAAGTTATGATCAAAATCGTGTACGAGGGGTTAAAGCGCCAACGTTGAAAGTTTGGACCTTTCGTGTGACAATAAAGTTAACCGGGGACTAAAAAAAGTGGGTAAATGTCTTAAAGCCCTTATATGTCAATCTAGAGGGTTCAAAGTGCAAGAAAATAAGTTAATTGACCTTTCGGAGGACCAAGAGCCAAGGATGCAAACTGAAAAAAAGATTTTTAAGCCTGATGACAGGCTTACGGACCTCAACACTGGGGACCTTACGGTCCGTAAGGTAGTGCCCAGCAACAGAAAACCGGCTGTTGCCTGTTTCAGCGCAATTTTCAACCTTTAAACGATTTTCCACATCTCCCTTGGCCCCTAAACAATCCCTAAACATCTAGGGACACTTGTAAATAACTTGTGGGCAGTAGTAGACTTATTTGTCAACACTTTGTGGAGACTTGATCACTATATAAAGCTCCTATGTGCAAACATTTTGATCATTCATTCCTCAAGCACTTCTGATCAATTGTGGAGCACCAGAGCACCTGCCTTCCTAATCAGTCATTAAACACTTACCAGAGCCTTCCGGTAAATTGTACCTACGCTTACTTAAGTGAATACGGCTGAGTTATTAATTCTTGCTATTTAAGACAGGAGCTAGCTCAGGTAAATACTCTTAACTTATTTTCCCTATACGGGCTTGGGATACGGTATTATAAAATACCGCTTGGTCGGGTATTGAATATTTAATCTTATTGTGGTTAAATTATTGAGGTAACCCGGTTTAATCTGTATTGTTTGAAATAAAGACCTTTAGGGGTTAATGACCATGCCCTGGATATCCTTGACATCATTGTATTATAAAATGGCCACGCCTTATACACGGGGTGTAGGCATACACCTGACAGTTGCATAAGGAAAAACGGTATCTCACTCTCTGGTGGGCCTATACTTGTGGCGTGTCAGTTAATCTGACTCGGTTTCTACATCGGGCCCTGAACGTATAACGAACATATAAATCTGTAAACAAGGTTATAAATATAATTGTCCCAAGTATAAAAGATTAATTTTGCCTCTGTGCATTTTAATCAAATTATAAAAGATATTTTGTGCCACGTGCATTCAAATCAATTTTATTAAACCTTTTCAAAATGAGTCGGTTGAGTGTATTTACCAGTGAAAACTGACGTATTTTCCAAAAAGGTTAAGTGACAGGTACTGAACGTAATTGGCTGGAAGCTCAGGGCGCTAATAAGGAATCTTGCAAGTTCTAGGCGTCTAAAGTCTGTTGAACAAATGTTTATATTTTAAGATCCGCCTGTGGATCCTTTACTTTCCGTTGTAATACTTGGATATTACTTTATATTCGGATTGTAATATATTTATCTTTTGCTTCCGCTGTGCATTTATATATTGTGTTGTTTGACTATGATGATATCAACTACGTCACGATACTCCCCACCGGGCCCACCGGTGACACGTGGAAAGTCGGGGTGTGACAGGTTGGTATCAGAGCCAACACTGAGTGAATTAAACACTAGTCTTTTGTGTTTAATCTCAGTTACACAATTGCACATTCTTGAGTCTAGACAAGAACATAGGACAAATTATAATTCGTTTTATTTTGTCCTTATTTGATTCCTTTGTTATTTTCTGATTAGCTCTTGCATGGGCAAGTCATTTTTATTAGAAGTCCCGTTTAGGGCAACCATATACTTGCTTAAATTCTAAAGGAACGATTATGTTTAAAATATCATTCCTATATTATAAGATCTACCATTATGATAAAATGGCAAAATCTAAAAAGGGACAAGACCTAGCCTGGTGTCATTATTAAGACGCAGCCAAGATGGCAGTTCCTCAATTTAGGTTCAGATCCTTATTAACATCCCGAGCTAGGATTGTTCTGCGTTTATTATTAAAAAGGGGAATCTTAAAGGTAAACCTAGCCTATATAACGAGGCCAAGATGGTAGGACCTATTTAAAAGATTCAAATCCTTGTTAACACCTAAGAACGTGTTAGCACTCTTGACAAATGTGATTCGAGAAAATCACAATAGTCATCCCTATACTGAAAATTTTTAAATTTCCTAAATTGCCTTATGATTTAGAAATCATGGCTTATATCATCCTATAAGATGATCACACTATAACATCCTTAGTGACGACGTGCCTACGGGCTATACTTTATAATATTGTCAATACGACAATGACAGTTGTAACCATTATGGTTCCTGTCTAAGGTGGTGGGCTATGCCCAAGCCTCATAGTTTGTATGATCAATGCGATCCTGACTACTATCATCAAATGAAGATGATCATATTATAAACATCCATAAGTGATGAAATGCCTACGGGCCATACTTATTGTCCTAAGGGACAACAGACAGTTGATGTCTCTGACTCTCTGTCAAGAAAAAGGTGATGAACTTTGATTCACACCTTAAATGCCTCGATTCTCTGAAATCATGGCTTATAAATTAAAACTGTCCATGTGACTAGGCCTTTGCGCCACTTTAATATCCTTAATGTTTTATAACTAGGATAAATTAAAATGCCTCAAATCTCCGAAATCATGAGTTGTAAATTTAAAACTGTCCTTGTGACTAGGCCTTTTGCGCTACCTTGATATCCTTAATGTTTTATAACTAGGATAAATTATGATGAAAATGCTAATTAAATGTAACTAATAAATTTAGCCAATATGGTTTATATTACCATGGTTAATAAATCGTTTAAAATGATAAAACTGTATGGGCTTCTAAATAAACCTTGCCCTTATTTTTCCTTGTGTAGCAATTAAAACTACCTACATGGCTGACTCTGATGAGATAAACAGTCATCCTCTGGAAAATCGCGATGATGATAAGATTAATATAACCAGAGGAGAACTTCGCACACTGATTGATACAGCTGTATCAAAAGCTGTAGAGGAGCAATTTAGGGAGTATAGTGGGACTCATAGTAAAGCCTCATCTGTACCCCACTCTGAGTCTGTCCCTAAGACTCATTCTGAGCCTCATAACAAGCCGCCCTCTAAGAAAGAGGAACCAAAGAAGGATGATGACAGACATTCATCTAATGAACACAGTGTTCCATCCAAGAGGATAGTGTTCGATAATGAACCACGTACCAAGTCCTGTACCTATAAATACTTTGTCTCCTGCAAACCCCGGGATTTCACGGGGGAGAAAGGAGCAATCGATTGTATGACCTGGTTGGATGAAATGGACACAGTTGTCGATATCAGCGGTTGTACTGAGAGGGATGTAGTGAAGTATGTATCCCAATCGTTCAAGGGAGAGGCACTAGCGTGGTGGAAGGCACTCATTCAAGCTGCTGGGAAGATCCCACTTTACAACCTGTCATGGGAACAGTTTGTTGCTCTCATTATGGAGAACTACTGCCTTCAACACGAGGTCGAAAGAATCGAATCAGATTTCTTATCATTGGTGATGACAAACTTAGATTGTCAAGCATACCTCACCAGTTTCAATACCCTGCCCAAACTGGTTCCTTACCTAGTAACACCAGAACCCAAGAGAATTGCTCGCTTCATCAGAGGGTTAGCTCCAGAAATCAAAGCCAGTGTTAAGGCTTCAAGACCTACTACATTCAGGTCAGCGGCAGATCTGTCGCTTTCTCTTACACTCGATGTAGTTAGAAACAAGGCTGCCAAAGCCTCTGAAGATGGAAAGCGTAAAAGGGAGGATGAGAATTCTCATCGCTCTGATAGGAAGAGGAACTCTGAAGATAAGAAGAGTTTCGGGTTTAAGAGAGACAACCAGCAGTCGGGTGAGAAGACCAGGTGCGAAACCTGTAGGAAATACCACCTCGGGAAATGCAGATTTAAATCTCAGCCTCTACCGTGTGGAATTTGCAAGTCTAAGGAACATAAAACCCTAGATTGCAAGAAGTTGAAAGATGCAACCTGTTATGGTTGCAACGAGAAGGGGCATATCAATACCAACTGCCCTAGGAATCAGAAGAAGCCCGAAGAGGCCAAGAGAACAAACGCATGAGTTTTTAGGATGAACGCCCAGGAGATGGTGCAGAATGATAATCGTATAACAGGTACCTTTCCTTATCAAGCGGTTTATACAGAAATTTATTTGATACTGGCAAATATGATTCTATAAGGAACTATAAATATTGTGAACTGTTGTCTCCGCTGATTAGGACTCCAGTCATTTAACGCGAGATAGAAATTTGCCGATGACACTATAGAAAATGCCCCAACAAATCTTAGATTGATATTTTATATCTATTAGGAATCACTCTTTTCTGATATCCTTTTGAAAAGCCTTCAAGCTATCCAAATTCATCACTATAATAAAGACAGATGTGACATTTTGATCCCCTGTCAAAAAGATGATGGATTAGGACTAAGCTTTAAATGCCATAAATGGTCTTTTGTGCCCTAGGCTAAGTAAAATTGATATATATTAAATAACGTTCATTAAGAATGTTAATGCTATATTGGCCTATATGGTTTAATGAAACCATGGTTAGTATATAAAGCCATGAGGATGATGAATAGCAGTTGTTGGACCGCAACCAAGAAATTGATTCATTTAGTAATAGGAGCTAATTTTTTCTGTTCTTAAATCTGTAAAAATTTCTAATGTACCCTCTCTATAGATAAAGGACATTCGCATGAAATTGATATCTCTTTAATCCCTATTGATTATGAATACCAAATGGTATGACAAAACCGCCGTATGAAAATTGATGTATCTTAATAAGTTCCATAGATTGCTTCCATGCCTGATCAGTATGGAGGTTTAATGCATGGAACCACAAAGATATTCCAATGACCATATGGTACTAGAGTCAACTAATAGTATTCAAAGAAGATATCCAAAATGGAATTGTCTAGGTAAATGTTTCCGATTAAGGAATTCGTGAACTAGTAACATAAAGGTGTCACTTATTTGACACAAGCAATAATGGGTGAACTGGAGTCTAAGATATGGAAATCCCTGTAACCTCCTCGTATCTTGATTATCTTCTCCTAAGATTTCCCTGTTTACCCCTGAGAGGCAGGTAGAATTAAGATTTATAACCCATTTAAGGCTGTATTATTATGAAATCTCCAAGACGGCTAGTACCATCATTGGAAGAATCGAAACCCTGATTTACTAAGTTTTAAAATAGAGGGTTCATATAGCCTAACTCGATATTCCGAGAGTATGATATTGATAAATAAGAAAGACGGTTCATTTTGCTTATGCATACATTACCGCAACCCTAATTAGGAAACGATTAAGAATTGCCATCAGCTACCCAGGATCGTCGAATTGTTCGACTAACGAAAAGGATTAGCTATTCCTTAATATTAGTTAAGTAGTGGTTGGAATAACCATCGCACCTTAAGATAAACTTTGCTATAATAGTTGATATGTAAGCATCAAGGCTGCTCCCTTGGAGACCTTGTAAAGATGGAATGTTAAACATCTATTGTTAGGACAATGGATTGGTAAGTCCACTTATTAGGATCTGAAAGTTGCATTAGAAACAAAGAATAAGATCATACAAAACCCTAATTATCTATAAGTTGCCATTATTCGGCAGAAAATCAAGGATTAATGGAAAGTAGTAACCTTCCTAAATTCTTGTTAAGAAATAAGGCTCAACAACAGATATCACCCAGGAAGGGTGTGCCAAATTTGTTAAAATCATCAGGCTAGTCAGGCTCTGAGTATAAAGAACCATTCGAAGGATTAGAATGTATCAAGATTAAATAGCTTACGAGCTAAGACCTAATTAAGGAGCTCGGTGGAACGCGCAATGCACCCCACCCTAATGATTTAAGGACGTGTTTCGCCAATAAGTCAAGAAACACTATCACATAATGACATACATATTTATGATATGATGAGCAACCTGTGTCGAGTAAGGATCGACAGGATTAGAAGCTCCAAAGGATACATGTACCTATCATAAAGGTCAATTGGAATGCTATAGAGGCTCAAAGATACTGGGGAAGATTAAGCTCAATGTAAGGCGGAAATTATTTCCTTTACTTTAAGCAAATCTAGAGGTCGAGATTTATTTTAAGGGAGTGAGTATGTAACACCTCGAAAATTCACGTCCTATAATGTATTGACACGTGTCATAAGCTTGAACGTGTGAAAGTATACTCTTGAGGGACTAAAGTTGACAAACATGGAAAGCATGTAAATATACGAGTTCAAAATGTCAACAGTGAATAAATATACTTTACAATACCCCTAAATGATGTTGATACCATCAGACGAATAAATCATGGATCATACGAGGCTAAAAGTGAGAGATTACAAATTACAGGGGTTAAATGTGTCAACATGTTTAAAGTATACCTCTGAGTGACCTTTTAGCAAACTCGAAGCTTTGTAACGATTAATTATGCTCACTAGAATGCGTGATAAAAATTTCACCAAGTCTCGTTATCGTATGAGAAAGTTATGATCAAATTCGTGTACGAGGGGTTAAAGCGCCAACGTTGAAAGTTTGGACCTTTCGTGTGACAATAAAGTTAACCGGGGACTAAACAAAGTAGGTAAATGTCTTAAAGCCCTTATATGTCAATCTAGAGGGTTCAAAGTGCAAGAAAATTAGTTAATTGACCTTTCGGAGGACCAAGAGCCAAGGATGCAAACTGAAAAAGAGATTTTTAAGCCTGATGACAGGCTTACGGACCTCGACACTGGGGACCTTACGGTCCGTAAGGTAGTGCCCAGCAATAGAAAACCGGTTGTTGCCTGTTTCAGCGCAATTTTCGACCTTTAAACGATTTTCCACATCTCCCTTGGCCCCTAAACAATCCCTAAACATCTAGGGACACTTATAAATAACTTGTGGGCAGTAGTAGGCTTATTTGTCAACACTTTGTGGAGACTTGATCACTATATAAAGCTCCTATGTGCAAACACTTTGATCATTCATTCCTCAAGCACTTCTGATCAATTGTGGAGCACCAGAGCACCTTCCAGGCCTTCCTAATCAGTCATTAAACACTTACTAGAGCCTTCCGGTAAATTGTACCTACGCTTACTTAAGTGAATACGGCTGAGTTATTAATTCTTGCTATTTAAGACAGGAGCTAGCTCAGGTAAATACTCTTAACTTATTTTCCCTATACGGGCTTGGGATACAGTATTATAAAAATACCGCTTGGTCGGGTATTGAATATTTAATCTTATTGTGGTTAAATTATTGAGGTAACCCGGTTTAATCTGTATTGTTTGAAATAAAGACCTTTAGGGGTTAATGACCATGCCCTGGATATCCTTGACATCATTGTATTATAAAATGGCCACGCCTTATACACGGGGTGTAGGCATACACCTGACAGTTGCATAAGGAAAAACGGTATCTCACTCTCTGGTGGGCCTATACTTGTGGCGTGTCTGTTAATCTGACTCGGTTTCTACATCGGGCCCTGAACGTATAACGAACATATAAATATGTATACAAGGTTATAAATATAATTGTCCCAAGTATAAAAGATTAATTTTGCCTCTGTGCATTTTAATCAAATTATAAAAGATATTTTGTGCCACGTGCATTCAAATCAATTTTATTAAACCTTTTCAAAATGAGTCGGTTGAGTGTATTTACCAGTGAAAACTGACATATTTTCCAAAAAAGGTTAAGTGACAGGTACTGAACGTAATTGGCTGGAAGCCCAGGGCGCTAATAAGGAATCTTGCAAGTTCTAGGCGTCTAAAGTCTGTTGAACAAATGTTTATATTTTAAGATCTGCCTGTGGATCCTTTACTTTCCGTTGTAATACTTGGATATTACTTTATATTCGGATTGTAATATATTTATCTTTTGCTTCCGCTGTGCATTTATATATTGTGTTGTTTGAGTATGATGATATCAACTACGTCACGATACTCCCCACCGGGCCCACCGGTGACACGTGGAAAGTCAGGGTGTGACATATGTGTTTAGGTTTGTTTTAGCCATCCTTGTTTGATTTGGGGAATTTGTGAAGAAACGTTGAAGTTAGTTATGGTTAGGGTTTCGACGCGAAATTGGGGGATTTGGGGACGTAGAACGAGCCACATGATGAAGATGATGACGCCGGTGATGAGGATGATGTCGATGATGAAGTCGGAGAACGAGCCACATGATGAAGATGATGACGCCGGTGATGAGGATGATGCCGATGATGAAGAAGATGACGCTGGTGGTTGGGTGGCCGGTGGTGGTGGTGGTGGCGGGGTAGCTGGTGACTGGTCTGGATTGATCGGCCATTGAGTGAAATGGTTATTGTTAATGATGAGGTGATGATTGGTGGTTGTTTGGGGAAGATCCGGTTTGTGAAAGGTAGGGTTTGTGGTTTGGGTTTGAACTTTGAAGAAGATGATGGTCTGCCATGTGTTTTAGATATTAATTTGTTATAATAAAATTAAAATGATCAAAATGCCACTGAACAAAAAGACAAAATAGGCAGGCTGCAACAGTCAATATAGGGGGTTTTTGGATTTTGGACAAAAATGGCAATAAAAGTGAAACCACAGGGACCCAGATTTAAAAAGTTTGAGATTTGGACTAAAATGGCAAAACTGCCCAAACCACAGGGACCAAAATGGCAGTTTACTATAGAATAATCTATTTAAACCATAAAATCGTTTAATCAAAATAATATCATCATAATATTCGTCGATTGTTGCAAAAACTCATATCTACCTGAGGAAAAAAGTGAGTCGCTGTCTTCACGTGATAGTCAAAGCAGCCTCTCGAATCTGGAATGATGGGATATCTCGCCTAGAACAAACCCCAACCGTCGTTGTCTCTACACAAAAAAAAAACCCTTCATCAAAAAACCTAAAACACAAATTGTAAAAGCTGCATCAATTTTTTTTTACTAAAAATTATGTGAATTTAATCCCTAGACCCATTCAATCAAAATTCCCAAACCTACTCCTTTTCAACTAAATTTTTAGATTCAAACCTGTTTTAAGACTTAAATATGGACCGTTAGAACAAGAAATCCAGATCTGTAACTTTGCCGGCGGGACCTCCTAGCCCGTACACATGGATCTGTAAAACCCTGTAGCGACGCCATAAAATGGATCTAACTTTCGGCCGCTGGAAAAGGAACAAACATGGAATAAACAACGAATCCTACTAGGGGAAAGCGATGCTAGTTTAGGGTTACGAGATCCTGGTTAAGGTTCGCCGCGCCAGTTCTAACTCCGCTGTAATGAGTCCAATTGAAGTTTTTTTGAGTTGGTTCCCCACTTTTTTAGTGTTCCCCAATGAACCCTTACGCTATATATTTATGTGTATGTATATATAGGGGCAGAATTTAGGGAAAACCCTTAAAAGTGTGAAAACGGTGAGAACGCCCCTCACCTGTTGGATCAAAACAATCTATAGAGTAGAATGACGCCGTGGCGTTTTCGTAAATAACATCAACTTTATTACTTGGATGTGCTTCGTTAAGGGTAAAAGGATCTTTTTACTAGTCTAATTCAAAATGTCAAACTAATGAGCAAAACGCCCAAAATTCCCGCCTTATCCTACATTCCATACACATCAGACACTTCCAGATTAAACGACTAAAACACCATTAATACAAAACATCAAACCTTAATGATAAAATGTGCTGCAGATTTAACAGATAGATGGAACAAACAGTAACTGAAAGTTAATTATTAACATTTATTACAAAAAATTCCCTCCTAAAGTACATGCCAAAAACATCTATATATATTAATAAATGAGATGATTTGGGCCATGTGCCTTGTGATGGTGGAGCAATTTTGCTTATGTGACATCTTATGGTTGAGTAGATGGTTATTTTGGGAGGGAATCCATCTCAATTCTCAAAACACAAAGTGGGACGTGGGATCTGTTTTTGTTCGGTTCAACCATTACCCATTAATTCGGATCTATATAAAAGCTTTATCTGTTTTGACTGCTTCCTTTCCAAACCCTAATACTTCCATCTTTCCATCTCTCCGCCTCTCCTCTTTGCCGATTCTCTCAGATGGATTCTTCGCCGTTCGAAACCCTGGTGCATTTCTAATCTTGAGGTGGTTTTTTAAGTCTTCATATTCTCTCCCCTATTCTTTCATCTGCCATATTCACAAATCCTGACTATCTCCAACGCCTTCATAATCTGTCCGCGCGTGCCACGCTAGATCTGCCCTTTGCGTTGGAGATCAGCGTCCGATTATGTCCGAAGACGAGGAGCCTGTGCAGAAGGGCTTGATTTTTCCTCTGTCTAAACCATGGGATGGGCCCAACTCCAGCGAATATTGGAGGGAAGGAAACGTTTTTCCACCGAGTGTTTGCGGGAAACGAAATATCTGACCAACTCCGACGATTTCGATTTGTTCTGCTCCGATGAAGTTTACGAAAAGGAAGTTGGAGTTGCACCTGTGAATACTTAGAAAGCTTCAAAGGAATTTAATGGAGAAAATGAGTTTTTGATGGTTAAAACACCACTGATGTATCTTTCATAAAGATCTGGTCGTAGACAAGACTGATTGTAGAAGATGAATTGCAGAGAAGTGAAATTGTAGAAAAAGAGACTCGTTGGAGAAGATAGAAAAGATAAAGTAGGAAAGAAGTTTTTCATATAATTTTAAAAGATCTACATTAACCCTTTATAATCAAAGTAGATTAAAAAATTAACCCTTTATAATCAACGTAGATTAAAAATCCATTTAAGAAAAATTCTCGTTGCATATGTTTATATGTTATATATATTTTTAAAATCTGGTTTACTTTTGAATTAGACATTACTTATTTTACTTATACTAATTATTTAATCGGTTATTGTTTAGATATATGTTAATAATTTAAGTAATTAAATCTAAAGAAAAAGGAAAGATGACGTGGAAAATATAAGGATTTGTAAAGATGTTTGCATGGTGGAAGTTAGAATTGGTGTTTTTAAGGATTTGTAACAATAGTATGTGGTAGCTGACTATGCAGGTAAGGGCATCTAAGGGCCTCCTTAGCATTGGAGATAGTCTTATAACAAGCTGGACACCTGTTCTTCCCAGCAAATCGACAGTTCGGATTTACATGTCCAAGAACGAGATGTTTCTCATGTTTACTTTATTGCACTGGTTGTCATATATGCACTTACTTCTAGGATTGCAAGCTACACTGCAGCCTCCTTTTTCCACCAGCTAGAAGGAGCTAACTGGGTATGTAATATGTTACTCTGCATTATTTATTTGGATTCCCCATTTACACGTCCATACATTATAGAAGATAGGTATGTCAAACGTTAGGAAGTTGGTTAGGATTACTGTTTGATTACTACAGTGACTGTTTAATTGGGCCACATTTTGCAATATATGAAGAGTTCTTTTTATTATTGTCTGCATATGGTATTGTGCTAGAATATATTAGTTGGGATGTGCAAGGTTTGGTCTAGCCGGCTCAGGATTGGCATGCCAAACAAGCAAAAGTTAGTTTGGTGGTGTTGGCCTCACAATTTGGCTAATATGTGTGTGTATATATATATATATTTTGGGTTGCTTTTTAACATAAAAATGTATGCAGTCAGTTAAGTAACATACACGAATTTAAACAAAAAAAAAAATGATTCGTCACATAGAAGATAGGGATGGATTTTTTTTTAAATTTTGAGATGAAAAAAACGTAGAAAAGTAAAAGAAGGTAAAAACATATACATGGGTTTTAAACTGGCTTCTACTCTAAAAACATATACGGTGCTGATTGACCTAAACTGTGGGTTTAGACCTCAAAACGGTTAATGCAACTCAATATGATGGTTTGGAAAAATCCCAAATCAACCGACTTATTGAGGGGCCCAACCTGGTCTTATCGTTTCCCGATGGCCGGTTTGTTCACTTTTGCCATGCCATTCACAATTTAACATCCCTATTTGTAGCTGAATCTGAAGAATATGGTGTTAACTGTCAGGCTACTTATATTGATCAAGTGGTTTCAAATCATGTGAAGGAGGGACGTCTTCCATAGAATACTTGCAAAGTACCATTTTTATTGCTTTGATAGTATACTTGCAAGATTGTAGGATAGTGAAACGACCTAACGAATCGATCAGAAGAGTGCTCAGACAGAATCAGAGGCGGAATTCATTGATTCTGTCTTTGTTTAGCTTGTATTCACTATTAAATGTCTTGTTTATTGATCTAGAAGCAGTTTTACAGCACGTAGACACTTCGGCAGCACTTCGGCTCACCGGAACAAGAACAGTACATCTGATATCGCTTGAGGGCTATATATAGAGTTTAGATTTCGCTTGAACAGGCTCAAGCGAAATCTCATTTCAAGCGAGATAGCATTCAAGCGGAATATCATTCATGATTTCGCTTGAACTTATCCACCTGATTTCGCTTGAAATGACTCTGTGTCATTCAAGCGAAATTACCTATATTCCCATTTCTCATTTTTCGTGTACTAATCTATCAGTTCTAACCTAAGACTCGAACGAAGATGAAGTCGACAGACAACTGCACTAACAGACTCCCCCTTGAATGTTGACGGAATCTTCAGTGAGAGTCTTCATCATGACGACTCTTCAATCTTGATCGGTCTTCTTTCTTTCTTAGCATGTACCAGAATCTTCTCTTTGGCTCTAACCTCGTCAGACTCCCCCTTTCATCATGCTGGGATCGCTGTTTGGAATTAGCTATCACCTTAAGATTGCATCCTGACTTTAATTCTGTTTAGCTCATCTCCTGTACAAATCTTAACCAAAACATAAGTTTTTACTTAAAACAATAAGAAAAACTTACTAGTAATAGTTACATCAAGTTCAAATGAATGACTTTGATTAACTAATCAAAATTTTCTTTCACAAAATAAATTTTTCTGTTAAACGCACACTCCCAACCCTGTTCATCATGTTCAGCACTTGGAATTTTGAAAATCAGCTCATCAACATCAGTTGTCGAAAATCTATTTGAATTTTTCAAAATTTATGCTAAAACACTCCGGAAATCTTTTTGGATTTTTTATAACAAAGGAATACAGTAAAGAAATATTTACATCCAATATTTTTGTGAGTTTGTGTAAGAGGATCATATCAGTTTATGTGACCAATCACTAGCACCGTAAAGCTTTAAACATTTTCAGTTCTAAACGATTCACATAGATTGACGATATTGTTGTCCACTTAAACTCAATCTAAAAAACTTTCGAAATGCTTACCGATATGTTAAAGTATATAAATTTTGCACTAAATTCTTATGGACCCCACGATCTCAGCATATCCCCTCATCATGCAATACACTGACTCAAGTAATGCCTTTAAACTTTTATCAACTGTGATTTGTGCGAAAACAAAGCAGAATGTTTAAACATTAACAATCAGATCGATACTTCCGTATAAACAGATAAAGTCCAATGTTTAAACAAAATAAGAAAAATAAAACAAGTTGAAGTTGTTTAGGCTTTAACCACCAGGTCGATACTTCCGTAT